>JAPZDZ010000008.1:20801000-20816690 GCA_029783805.1 Acanthurus tennentii | reverse complement strand
AGCATCAAGCAGAGCCACAGCGGAAGGCACAGCTAAGATCAGCAATCCCGGTGCGACCTCAGTCCATGGGTATCTGCAAGATGACTGTGATCGGAATTCAGCCACCATGCATTTATTGGTCAAAGATTAATCATAGTTAACACTGGAGAATCAATCCTGATATTTTATTACTTACTTAAAAAAGTGGACAAAGAATATGTAATGAGTCACACCTTTTGTATTTAAAAGTTGTCTTAGATCCAATTGAGGGTTATTTTGTTCATGACATCAGGTGTAACGGTGTAAACATTAATCTTCAAAAGATTAAAAATTTTAGTCAACTGACAGCCCTAGTATTCATCCATATTTGTCTACTCTGTTTTTCAGACAGTGTGCTGTCTACGACTGTAGAATGCTTTGGATAATTTGAAAAATTAAATAGGTTTTAAGAGAAATATAGTGGCACCACTCACTGCACTTGTAATGGTTAAGAGAAACAATGGTTTTAGCATAAAGCTGGAAAAGTCAACTGGGACTTGAAAAAAACTACAGCCATTTAATTCAGTTTTAAGTAAAAACATATTTGCCCAACCTTAAAATTTTCTTTCGTTTTTCAGAAACTGCATCACCTTTCATCCAAATAACATGCTCAGAGTATTTTTTTCACAAGAAAATCCTTTCATGCCTTAACAGTGACTTGAATGTAATTTTACACCTCTGTCTTCATGCTGTAGGTTTTGATTTCCAATAATGAAAACAGTCCTTGCCTTTTTCTCCACCCCTCTGTTGCTCGCCTGCTCACCTTTAATTCTGCTTATCTGATACATATAACTGTGCGTCTTGACAGTAGCACTAAAGGAGACTTTTCCCATGTGTCATTCACACTTGAATAACCTAACATTGCAAAACACTCTACTAACAATTTACCATAACATGCTTGCTTTGTAAACCTTGTGCTATTTCCCATCTGAATCATAAAAAAGAATGTGATCATGTAAATACGATAATACAATATGTAGGTTGTCAAACTGTTGGGAGAAATACTCGCTGTTACTGTCTTTGTCAGCTTCTACAAGCCATATAAATTTCTTTTGAGCATTCGCAATAATTAATAAATAATTTGACAGGCTAAAGCTGCCTTTCATTATCAAATACACTGTAGATTTGTAAGAGTCAAAAGATAAAACACCCAAAACAGAAAAATAAAACTTACCAGTTAACCAACATCTTGGCTGGTGCTCACTGTGGCCCCAAGATAAATGGATGAAAAGGTGTCAAGCTTCAGTCTAAGTACTGTGGCAAATCCATTTGTTCTTGTGTGAAATTTTCCACACATTGCTCAAAAAGAAGGAAAAACTGCTGCAAACCTGAGTTTTTGTGTCTCAGACTTTTTTGAGATTCCGTGGTCATTCTTATTCTTTCTCCATATGTAACTTTGCAAAAAAAACCAAAACACATTTCTGCCATTATTTTGGAAAATAGTTTATCTCAGTTTGCAAAATATAGATAAGTAGCTACATACAGACGGTGTCTATGTGACTGTCATTGGTACACTGCGCTCCTAAGTGAAAATGTTAAGGCATAGCATTAAATAATCATGTCCTGTAGCTACAACACCATATGGACAAGATGACAAGGTTAAAAACTTGATTTTCACTGAAGAAGGTCTTCAAAAGATAAATATGAATTAAAAATATATATATATAAATAAAAGATAAATATTTTTATTTTTATTTAATGGAAACACTGAACACAAGATGTCTCTTTATTTACTAAAAAACAGGCTTCAAGTTGTCACATCACACATTTATTGTGTCACATTTCAAACTGTGCATTTATATCTACACTTCAGTGAAGTAAATCCAATTTACGCAATAATAAGTAAAACACATTTTTCGACTGAAGCTAGACTTTAACCAAAGTTGTTTTTTTTTATAAACCTCAACCTTACCATCCAAATCGTATGTGTCACAGTTTACCCACCTTTAGTTCATCTACCTCTCACAACCATACCACTGCCTTTGCTCCAAATAATGTTACCACTGAACACATTCCACACGGCAAAGACATCTTAGAAAGTTTGTGTATGTGTAAAAATGTGTTAGTATATGAAACAGTCCTGGATGTGAGCAGCATCAGATTAGACAAATTTCGCCCATCCCAACTGCTGCTGCTCTGCTCACAGGGTTACTTTTTTTCTGCACCTCTACTCTTACTTGAGTATATTTTGGAGACAGTAATTTACTTTTTACCTCACTACATTTACCAAGCACCTTCATTACAACTAGAATACAACTTTGAATGCAGGGATTATGTGTAGGTAAGGGAGAGGGGGCATGTAAGCAAGTTTCTAGATGCCTCAGTGTAAAAGAAGCACCACCTGAAATCTGATTGAATGGATAATGACAGAGCAAAACTTGCTTCAAGCACTTTAACATGTGCTGTTTGTTAGATATATGGCATTAAATATTTTATATATGTAAATGGCAATATATGTATACGTATCTGTACTGGGGATGGACAGAGGAATAGACGGTGATAGGCATTGCTTATATTGTGGCCACTTTATACAGAAATTAACATGAGTTGATCAGAATTTGAAATATACTCATTGTTAGAAACTAATGAAAGAACTGTTTCAGAATTAGGTAGGAAATAGGAAAACACAAAGATTAGTCAAAAAGAACAGTAAGAGTTAATCTTAGTGTAGGGGATAAATCAACCCTGCAGCCAACATAAACAGGATTGATATATAAAATATCTAAATTATCTGATTATCTTTTTATTATCTTTCTTAAATACATTTTAAGCATTTCTGAATTTTCTGAATTCTGATGTTTTTTTATGCCTTTGTAAAGCATTTTTACAAAGCCCTTAACCTTGTTAGCTCTTGTGTCTGGATGACACTTGGATTGCCATGCCTTGCTTTTCTTTATCTTTTTTTTTTATCAGAGCAGCTGGTGAAATGGCTATGTGTAAGGTGTTCAGCACCACTCACAGTGATAATATACTAAAATTGATCACCTCTCGAGAACAGTTCCTCTCAGAACAGTTCCTCTCAGCCATAAGGACCTGTTCTAAAAACCTGTTTCAACAAATCTGACACTTATCAGAGTAAATTAAGCAAATTTTTAGCTGACTGTTGACTCTATGAGTTGAGCATGTCTGGTGCTATGGGTAAACATAAGTGTTGGTTACACTGAGCTACATCATGTGACTATTGTTATCAACAATCAAAAATCTGTTTGCTTGTTTGTTTTTCAGTTCTGCAAATATGTAAAACATTTGTTTATCTCACTTTACTAGGTTTCTGCATACTGGTCACAGCATCAGAAGCCTTTCAGTTTCGAGTAGTGTTGGGTGCTTGTTTTAGAATTTATTACTAAACTGTTTTTGTATTGCAAGACTTGAACTGAATTTATTTAAATGAAAAATTTGAATTCAATATAAGTTTTGATGAGTACAGTAAATTTATTGTTATTACCCTGAGTTTCAGTGGAGAGTGTTAGTGTCCCGTAGTCTAAGTGCTGAGCTTACTAAGGGCATAAATTATAGAGTAATTGGAATGCTGCAAATATGCGAAATGATTCAGAGGGAAATTTCGAAGGTGATTACACTCAACGAGTTCAAAGCACTTATCTCAGGACCATTAAAACAGCCATTACAGCTCTGCAGATGACACCTTAAGGTGTTGAAAAAGCACAGAGGGAAAAGACTTGAGGATGGGGGTAAGGTGTGTGGGGGTTGTATTTGTGTGTGTGTGGGGGGGAGTGAGTGGTAGATCAGAAATTGCACTGAACAACATGTTTAAAGATGTATTAAATTATTTTGCTGGTTAGCTGTCCCAAATGGCCTGAAGTGAATTTTTAAAGACTTTTGCTCCAAAAAAAACCCTGTGACATCAGTAAAACTCTGTCATCCATTGTGCAGTCCGCCTCAAAGACACCATGGTGACGTCAAGGAAGATTAAAATGCATTATGCGTTAGTCCTACAAGCCTATATTAATCCTCCATGTGTTCTACTTTGGCAGAACATGACTGGAAACAAACTAATATTTGTATGACTAATGACTAATGTTTGTCATTTAACAAGACTGAGAGTCAGCAGCCAGGCTAACACCTCTGTGAGGCTGAACTCAGGCACAGTGGTGCTTTTTGCAAAATGTGAACATCAGCATGCTGACATGTTCAAAAAGAAAGTTTTCAAATGCTAATTCTCAAATGCAACTGGGGCTGGCAGGAATGTTAAAGTCATAATTTTGAAGGTAATTAGATTTAAATCAAAATAAACTAAAATTTTACTTGACCTCAGTACTGTGTGAAAAATCAATCACAAAAACTATTACAATACTTCCTGAGGCGAACATGAACGTCTATAGAAAATTCAATGGTAATCTATTCAATAACTGAAGATTTAACTACGGCCAACAAATGGTGGAAGAAACATCCAATCGTGCCATCCACTGAACCTGTTCTTTCAACATCACTAAGAAAACAGACACTCCTTAATTTAAATTCAGGGGGACCCAGCTTGAAGGCTGAAGAGAATAAAGTAAACCTTCCATTTTATAAGACTTCAAGTCAAAAACAGCCCCTACAGCACTTGCCAAAGATGATGAAAGAAAAGTTCACTGCCAAGTGTTGATGAGCCTATTCTTCAATTTATGACAGGACCAATTTAAAGGGGCAACACGACAAATATCAGCCTTTGATTATCTTGTTTGTGTGGAAAAACCATTACAGTCACTGTTGATCAATTGAGAACTTGGTAGCAACCTCCATTATTGATCAGTGCAAGTTAAATTTTGTTACTCAATATGAGTACTTGTCATTTCTGGTAGCCCAAAGTGAGTGAGGTAAACAAACCAATAGTCAGTGGTATAATGGTTTGTTTACCTTCAAACCATTATACCATTGACTATTACAATAAACAGATGAACATTTTAATTCAACTAAATACCAAAATAACATACAAAAACTTACTGGAATTTTGTTACTAATAAAAAAAAAAGGGAGAGAGAGAGGTTTCAGATTGTATTTGCATTTTTGTCTTTCGTCCAATATTAGGTCTCCCACTCAGTCAGTCAAGGTCCAATAATGTGGTCTTGACAAGTTCCTAGTCTGCATAATCACTGCTGTCACAGCAGACGAAAGGGACACCATGAAGAATTTCCTCCAGAGTCATGACTGTCATTGTGTGGAGCCTTGTACTTAGCCCTGTCACCTGCAATTAATGTCAATGGGAATGTGTTGCCCAGCTGACACTGCGCTTAACTCTATGACAGGCTATCAGCCGCTGGGCTTCCTCCATCACTGTGCCCCCATCTGCGGTTCACAAAGGGGAGTCTGATAGGAGGCACACTGAGATCTGGTTCCTCTGTCAAATAAAATATTATATGTTGGTGAGGACTCAAATAAGCTAAATTACGTGCTGACATTTTAGCTAACAACTTAAATGTTTAAATTTAGTCAATGGTGTGAGAAAGATTCTGTTTGAATAATGGTCTCCATAGAATCACATATGTAGGGAACTTTTTTTAACACAAAATACAGCAATTATTTTCTTATGAAGGCCGTTAAAGTTGGTTCTAATAATCTAGAGGCCTAAGTTTTATTCTTCAGAACTATGAATAACATTTATCAGAATATCTGTGTCAGGGGTCACCAACTATATTTGTCAGAGGGCCAGAATTTTACCGGACAGTCACCTCAAATAAAAAATCAAATAAAAATAAAAATTTATTATTACATTATTATTTGATGTTTATTGTTTATATTTTTTCATTTCATTACAAAAATGAAGGCATTTTTAGCCTTTATGAGTCAGGCTCCCATCACCTATACCACAGTCAACCACCAGGAGTGATAGCGATATTTTGCCTCAACTCAATTCAAGTCAACTCTATTTATAGAGCACTTAAAAAATAAACACCGCATAAGTAAAAGGAAAAGGCATCTTAACACAGGTAAAATGGCACCCTCACAGGCCATGAAATGAAAAGTTGATGTGGAAAACAGATCCTTTAATGATGACTGGACTGAAAAGTACGCATTTATCATGCCAACCTTCTGAAATGCGTCAGCTGTATGCCTCATTTGCAACGAAACAGTTGCTGTTGCAAAAGAATATAATCTGCGCCGTCACCTCAACACTAAACATACAAAGGATTAATATCCTGAGCAATCAGAGGCCCGTCAGAGAAAAATCGCCACATTGAAATCTGCCTACTTCTGTGCAAGTGGCATTATAACTTGAACTTTAACTGATCAATGATATTTTCTCTTTGATCCTCACAATTTTGAAATCCAGTCAAGGGCCGCCAGTTGATGATCACTGCTCTAGGGCCTTTTTCACCTCAAAATTAGTGCACATATGTAGCTTTTTTAGACGCAAGAAAATTTGTTTATATAGTCATTGACTTCTCTTCCTTTGCATGAAAACAGCAAACTGTTAATAGCAGCATTGAGAATGATGGCCGTGTTACAGCAGTAAGTAATTCATGTATCCTATCTATCTTAAAACCCAATGCCTTGCATGATCCAAAATACAAACCTGCCATTGCACGTTGTAACCAGTGAAAAAAAAAATAATCTACCTGAGAAAAAACAGCAGACAGAGCTAGCACTTGCATAGGACTGGAATTATATAGTGCTCATAAAGTAATCCAAATACCCAAAGTGCTGTGCAACACAATTCAGCATTTACGCACTGACAGTAGGAGGTTCTTTTGCAAAGGGCCAACCTGCTCATCGGGAACTCATACACATTCAAACAGCACACAGCCTTCAGTAGCAATTTAGGGTTTAATATCTTGCAAGACCTTTGGAGTTTTAAGGTAAACACACGGCCACTGTGTTACAGTACATTTTTGATGATTCAAAAATCACAATATGAGATTGGAGAAGCATTGTATACTTGGACCGAGACAGAAGATAGAGATTTATAAAAAAAGGTTAAATGTAAACCTAATTTACATAGAGAGCATCTCCACTAGTTCAATTCTTTGATTTTCTTTTTTTATTCCTCAATATGTGGGACAATCAGGCCACCATCTCTCCATTTCTCATTTTCATGTCTCACTTTTAATTCAGTAATTACAAGGTGTGATTCAATTCTTGTATTATTCGGAACGAAATTGTCAAGTCTTGATTTAGCTTATTGTTGATTTCATTAGGCCAAGCAGCTCCAGACAACAAGATCTAATGAAAAGCTAAAGTGAAAATACCAGGCCTGTTGCAGTGCTGCATTCTGTGGGCTTAATGGCATTAGTGTTTCGTTTTTCAGAGGCTAACGATGCATTGTGCTCCTACCTATTTGCGCTGTGAGACAATGTCTCTGCATTATGAGACGTTTTTAATCGGCTTTAGTTGCCTGTGTCTGCTGACTGAAAAAACAGACTGCATGTAATATCATCCGGGCCCAGGTACCGCCGTTGCTATAGCAATCGTAATTACAAAAGGTTCATTAACTCACAACAGTTTTGCAGTCAAAGGGGGGTTCACATTAACAAAATTTACATATTGAGGAAATTAACACAATTGGCATGAAACCAGGGTCATTAAAATGAGAAGCAACCTAACAAAGAGGAAGGAAGGCGGCTGGAATATGTACATAAAGGAGGATTGTTAATGCAAGAGTTTCTTTTTCGTGTGTAACCTTGCCAAAAACAGAAACACAAATTTAAAAGTTTATTTTTTAGGAGCCTAGCATAGGTCCTAACAATGTGTTTTGAATACTTTGAATTTATGTTATTTCTATATGTGGATTTCTGCTAGCTAGTATCAGTGTAGCTGCTGTCCTGCTATGAAACAAACATAAAAACTATTGCATTTAACCTACATAAACCTTTATCTATATGTGAAAAATTGAATATCCTGAAAGTACAGTACTGTGTTTGTATTTAAGAAGCCCTTTAAAAACAGACATTTCTTAGGGAATAATGAGTTGCTTTTTTGATCAATTATGTATATTACTAAAAAGCAGTCTCTGCTTACATAAGTAATATCCTTAAAAGATATAGCGCCCTATCGTACACCCGGCACAAATGTCATTTTTGCCACAAGTGTCAATAGCAAATTCACTTGTGCCGGGTCTGTATGCTGAGGGGTGGGAGGTCTGAGAATGAAGGCGGAATGGAGGCGTGTCCTGTGCGATTGCTATAGTACAGCCGGCGGAATGAGCTCAAATGTGGCAGGTGATTAGACCAGCCAAAACCTGGTCTAAACAGAGGCACAGACGTAATCGTAGCTTTTGGCTAAGACACACACACCCCTTTCATTTATGTGAGCCCCCCACTCACACACACACACATGCACACACACACACACATGCACACACACACACACACACACACACGCGCACGCGCACACACACGTTAAATTTTAGATTAGGAATGATTATAATCATAATGCCAAATTAATCTCAATTGACGAGACAGGATCACAACTGTTGGATCGTCGTAAACAGATCGGTTGCTGACAGTGGGAGCAACTTCCATGCTCGTGTCAGTGTATTTATTTGATCAGAAAAAACAAGGATTAAATAATAATTATCTATAACATGAGCCCCGAGTCAAGAGAACTGTCTCTTCACTGCTGAATTGCCTTTCTTCATTTAAATTCAGTATCATCAAGCGGCTGAAAGAAAAACAGTCCATCAACCATTAACTACCACATGTATTCTATTCACAAAATGGATTTAATTTTAGGTGTGTGCCTGCGTGCATGCCTGCGTTCATGCATGCGTGCTGATTGATGTTTGGTTAAGCATTGTAATTCATGTATGTAGATTTGTTGTGTGTGCAGACAAGTGATACATTTTATTTTGTACTGTGTTTCTTGTAGTTTTACAAATCACAAACGACCAGTAAAGCCACACCTTAAGAATAAGACGTGTTTATTGAAGTTTCTTGTTCACTATCTGTCTAACCTTGCTAAGAAACACAATTGTGAGGACAGAATTATATGTGCACTTGGCACCCGGACACCCTAGGCTGCAGTTCGATGATCGATTTTGTAGTTGTGTCGTCAGACTTGCAGCCAGACCACAGTCAGACCTGGCAGACCCAAATGTATCCTGAGGGTCTGCTGGGAACGTCTGGCAGTCTCCTGTCGGAAAGAGTTTCAACTTTCACCTATGGGAGAGCTTTGACCATGTCCTGAGGGAAGCGGGGGATATCAAGTCCCAGTGGGCCATGTTTCGTGCCTCCATGGTTGAGGTGGCCGATCAATGCTGTGACTGTAAGGTGGTCAGTGCCTGTCGTGGCGGCAATACCCAAACCCGTTGGTGGACACCGGCAGTGAGGGATGCCATCAAGCTGAAGAAGGAGTCCCATTGGGCCTTTTTCGCTTGTGGGACTCCTAAGGCAGTAGACATGTAGGCCAAGTGGAGTGCAGCTGCGGCAGTCACTGAGGCAAATCTGGGCATGGGAGGAGTTGGTGAGGCCATGGAGAACGACTTCCAGATGGCTTTGAAGAGATTCTGGACCACCATCCGGCATCTCTAGAGGGAGAAGCAGTGCACTGTAAGCACTTTGTTTGGTGTGGACTCTGTGCTGCTGACCTTGACTCAGGACGTTGTGGATCGGTGGAAGGAATACTTTGAAAACCTCCTCAATCCCACCGACATACCTTCCTGGGAAGAAGCAGGGCCTGAGGACATGGGAGTGGGCTCTCCTATCTCTGGGCTGCCGAGGTGGTCAAAAAGCTCCTCGGTGGCAGGGCCCCTTAGGGTCCCTTCCTCAAGGCCCTGGATGTTGTGGGGCTGTCCTGGTTGACACGACTCTGCAACATCATATAGACATTGGGGGCAGTGCCTCTGGATCAGCAGACTGGGTTGGTGGTCCCTCTTTTTAAGAAGGATGTGTTCCAAATACAGGGGGATCACACTCCTCAGCCTCCCTGGTAAGGTTTATTCAAGGGTACTGGAGAGAAGGGTCCGGTGGATAGTCGAACCTCGGATTCAGGAGGAGCAATGTGGTTTTTGTCCTGGTTGTGGAACTGTGGACCAGCTCTACACCCTCAACAGGGTCCTTGAGTGTGCATGGAAGTTCGCCCAACCATTTCACATGTGTTTCGTGGACATGTGTCATGGACTTGGAGAAGGCATTTGACCATGTCCCTTGGGGAGTCCTGTGGGGGGTTCTCTGGGAGTATGGGGTGTCGGACCCCCTGATACAGGCCATCCGTTCCCTGTACGACTGGTGCCAGAGTTTGGTCTGTATTGCCGGCAGTAAGTTAGACTCGTTTCCAGTGAGGGTTGGACTCCGCCAGGCCTGCCCTTTGTCACCGATTCTGTTCATAATTTTTATGAGCAGAATTTCTAGCCGCAGCCAGGATGTTAAGGGGGTCCGGTTTGGTGACCTCATGATTGGGTCATTGCTTTTTGCAGATGATGTGGTCCTGTTGGCTACATCAGGCAGTGAATTCAACTCTCACTGGATCGGTTCGCAGCCGAGTGTGAAGCGGCTGGGATGAGAATCAGCACCTCCAAATCCGAGTTCATGGTACTCAGCCTGAAAAGGGTGGAGTGCCCTCTCTTGATCGGGGATGAGATCCTACCTCAAGTGGAGGAGTTCAAGTACCTCAGGGTCTTGTTCACGAGTGAGGGAAGGATGGAGTGGGAAATCGAAAGGCGGATCGGTGCAGCGTCTGCAGTAATGCGGGCTCTGCACCGATCTGTCATGGTGACAGGGAGCTGAGCCAAAAGGCAAAGCCCTCTGTTTACAGGTCAATGTTCGTTCCTACCCTCACCTTTGGTCATGAGCTTTGGGTAGTGACCAAAAGAACAAGATCGCTGGTACAAGTGGCTGAAATGAGCTTCCTCAATAGGGTGGCTGGGCTCTCCCTTAGAGTTTGGGTGTGAAGCTTGGTCGTCCGGGAGGAGCTCAGAGTAGAACTGCTGCTCCTCCCAATGAGAAGAGCCAGATGAGGTGGCTCAGGCATCTAATTAGGATGCGCCTCCCTGGTGAGATGTTCAGGGCATTTCCCATTGGTAGGAGATCCCGGGCAGACCCAGGACACGCTGGAAAGACTATGTCTCTCAGCTAGCCTGGGAACGTCCCGGGATCCCCTGGAAAAAGCTGGACGAAGTAGCTGGGGTGAGGGAAGTCTGGGCTTCCCTGCTTAGGCTGCTACCCCTGCTTAGGCTGCTAGCCTGCTGGGGGGGGGTGGGGGGTGGATTGGTTCCCTTAAGTTTCATTTTCAGTTTTTTAGGGTTGTGACATATGAAACTCCTCAAAAAAAACCAAAAACAAATGAAACTCCTCTGGCCTGAATCTACCCTTTTGAGACTGTCATCAGTTAACCGAGTTTCAAAGAGAAAAATCACAGCCATGGCATTGACTGCTAATTGCAACCACACTTTTCCTTGTTAGATGTAAAGAAAAAAAAACAAACCAAAAAAAAACAACAGTTAAAAATTTTAGCGGGGTCACTTGAGGGGGTCTCAAGGCAATTTTTGTATTTCTTTAAAGCCATGCTTCTGCCCCTTTATATGCTTGCTTCTATTGTTTTGGGTTGAGAAGGGGCACAGTGGATTCATAAGAATATCAGTGTGTGTGATGCTCAGTGAAATTACTTTTTGTCTTTTTCTGTCAAAAGAAATCCAGTTATAGAGAGGAGGGAAGAAGCAAGCATTGATAGCATTAAAAATTACATCTCATCATGTCGATATTTTTCTCTTTTATTCTGTGATTTCTTTTATATATAATATAGCCAACAATTAAATGGATTAAGAGTTATCGTTAATCATTATTTTTGAGTATATTTTAGCCAATTGTCCATTTCAACAGGGGACCGGGAGCAGCAGTAAAAAAAAAACACTTTCTGCTACATAAAGATAGCACTGCGTCATCAATGCCCCAGACCACATCATTTTAAAACCATCAAGCGCACAATGTGAGTGCACAGAGCAGAGCTATTCACACAAGGTGGGTACTGGACATTAAAATGGCCACTTGGTCATTCTGAAACTAGCATGACACCTGCGCTTAGCTGTGTGTCACTTTAGGCCTAATGTGTGATAGGGCCCTTTGTGACTCTGATGTTGGCCTGCTGATAAGAGCACATAATCAGACACTAATTGGTCATTGGAAGGCAGAGGGAAACGTGACCTGTTTAGTTTAGTCTTGTTGGGTAAAGGGTCATGGGTAGCCCATTGATAAACAAGAATATTGAAAGCCTGCATGTCAGGGACAACCATGTCTTATAAGTTGTTTGTACTTCAATACAGACTACATCTTTCATAATATTCATAACCAGTCAATATCCAATAACAGTTTTACCCTTTAAGTATTCCTAAATTAGTTGTGCTCTGGTCTTAAAAGATACAGTGCATCATTACGAACACCTAATTTGTTTGTTTTAAAAATAAATTACAGTGATGTTTTATGTTTGTTTTTTTCTGCATATATATGTATGTTTAATTTGCCATCATTTTTTCATCAGAAAATGTCAAAAGAAAGATGAATCAGTCAAGAATATATATTAGGCTATCACGAAGGGCTGAAGATCTTATTAAAACCGAGGCATTCTCTGAACAAGCCTCTCTGTGTAATCAGTATGTATTAAGAACTGCATATTGTAATATGAAATGGAACAAAGCTGATATTAATAACTAGATCTCACTGTCAATACAATACAATTTGTATTGACATCATGCAGTTATTATTCAGATTCACTTCACGTCATGTTGTGTTCACATGTAGCTGAAGGAGTAGAGAAATGAAAATCAAGGATATTTGTTAGATATGTCAGTATTCCCATTGTCTCTATAGACAGCACCATAACTTATGCTGTGAAGTTAAAGAGTAGTCAGAAGATCAGTATTTTAGTGTTTTTATATCATTATATACATTTTTTTTCTGTAATTAATTACCTAACAAATGTTTTATGTGTCATACTTACCAAAAAAAATGGTTGATTTGTGACATATGAGGATGATAAAAACTGTTGCTATATGATTTTTTTTTCCTTTGAGTTAAACTTTTCATTACTATGAAAAGAACACACCTCTATTTTAACTTAAGAGGTACCATAAAACATTATGCAATTAACAGGTTAAGTGGTGCTGCTGAAAGTGTTGATTCAGTGCTAAAAATTTAAGGAAGGAATTTGGTAAATTCTTGTTGGGACATTACAAGCCTTGGCAAAATCATTCTATTCAGAGCAGCAGCTGAGTGCCTCTGTTGTTCAATACGCTCTGTGATGAAAAGCACCTTGGGACCTAAAATGTTCTCTTATTCCTATGTAAAGCACATCATTAAAAATTAACCTGCGTAACATTAAGATTTCATTTATGAAAAGTCCTTGATGTAATGAAGGAAAAAATATGGCTCTACATGTCTTCCTTAGCAATACTAAACAGCTCATTCTTAGCCCTGTGTCATTTCGTGACATAATAATCTCAACTTAAGTCCCATTTATTAGCTTCATCAGAGCTTTCAACTGCAACTCTCAATCTTCTTTTGGAATGCTGGCTCAGCTGTCCCATGATGACTGATCACTTATGTGGAGAAAGTCATAAGAAATGTTGCTGTGTATAACTGTAACTATTCAAGAAATGAATGGTGAGTACCTTGCTACACAGAGTGAAACATCTTGTCAATAAGTAGGAGGAAAGAGAGAAAGAGGTGCAGCATATCTGAGAGTATCTCTGGGCTAACTGCTAGAGGAAGTAGATGATTTCACCCAACTTAAGGCCAGAACAGGCTGCTGTCAGGGTTAGGGGATTGTTTTGGGTTTAAGTGTGATTATGGTGTTATGATTTCCTGTGTTGATCTATCCATTGTCATGTTTTTGATTTAAGTTAAGTGGATTTAGTGTCTTATCGTGTCTATGTTTGCCTTTTGACTTCCTGTTTTATTTTGATAGTCTCGTCTTCCCCTGTATTGTTGCTAGATTTACTTTTTGCCTTCTGTGTCGACCCCAATGTGTTTCACCTGTGTTGATCGATCCCACCTGTGTTTCTTTGTCCATAAGTGTATATTAGTCTTGGTTTGTCGCTTTGTCTTTGTCGAGTCGTTTGTTAAGTTTCGTGAAGTCTTATGAGTCTGGTGAATGCTTCCTAGTGAATCAGTTTTTATGTCCAGTCAGCTTTACAATACAGCTCGCCTCTGTTTCAAGAACTGTTCTGATGTATCTGCATTTGGGTCCACCTTCACCAATCCAAGTCGTGACAGCTGCTTGATTAGTGGCAACTGAAACCCCCTGTGTGGCATATGATATCACATGATAGCTGGAGGGAACGCTACATTTCTTAAATACGATGAAGTAGAAAGTGACTAATTTACTCAATTACTGAACATGAGAAAACATTTTGATTTTCTATTTATTCTTCTTTTCACTTTTTTCATCAACTTTGTTTCAATGAAAAACATTGCAGGTATTACTCTATTACTTTTATTAAAGCAAATGATATAATTTTGTTGGCCAATCTGGAAATTAGCATTACCCATGTTCCTCTTAACAAAAGCCAATTGGATTTTCCATGGCTTCCAAATTGTTGCAGAAAATAAGCTCTGTTGTTTAGGATGCTCATTTACATCACCGTCACTATGCCTAATACATGATGCTGTTGACACATTATAATTTGATACTTAAAACTTGCAAAGTCAATGAGATTTCAGTAGGAATAGTTTGTAGCACAGTTTGTTGCCAGCTCAACTTTGAATTTTTTAGATAATTATCTCTTAAATGTGCTTAAAACATCATATGTTATTCTAACCTTTTAAACCTACATACCATTTATACCTCTATTTGCTTTCATGTCATTTTGGACTGCAGCTTTTGAGATGTCCTGCTCCCAATCAGACTGTTAGACAATTAGAGTGACACTGCCCAGCCCTTTGCTCTAAGCTCCAAGTTCACCGTGTCATCTGGTTTTTACAAATTTAATTTAAACTGGATTGTCTGGAAATCCATAGCAACAAAACTCAGCAACAAACTTTTCTCTTTTTTTTCATTTCTAATTAATTACCTCATTGCATAGCTAAGGCCATGTAGTATTCCAACAAAGAAGAACTTTAAATGTTGTACTACTGACTTAGGACTTTTTTTTTTTTTTTAAATTGTATTTAGAGATAAATAATGTATAAACATTTCCTAATTGAACTTCATGGGTAAATTCATGGTGTTGCCCGTGTTACGATGAGGTTGTGGCACCCATGTAAGGAATTATAACTCTGTGTAATATATATAAACAAGAAGTAGAGGATGCCAATGATCTCAAAGCTCAATTACAGTGCTGTTTCATTACTGTTAATAGTTATGAGTAGAAGCAATACTGGGTTGAACAGCGGAACAAATTAAAAGAATTATAATGAAACTGAATTTCTTTATTATTATCTTTAAGGTCACTGGGGTATCTCAAAGAGTCTCAGAAGATTTATCCAGTTTCATTAGGAAATTCCCTCAAAGCTTTCTAATATAGTATTAGGTATAAAGTGGCTTCTCACACCATCTTATTGTAGTGTAAGAGAGGGCCCAAGAAGTTCAACGGCAGTATGACTGAGGCCATGCTCACTGGCTCCCCAGCCACCCTTGCTGAAGCCCACAACTCCCAACCTCCAAACATCATCACTGATGGATTCCCTGTCCAACTCTCCGAACAGACTACGGGCCCTATGGTACACCTGGCGCAAACGCGGTGCGCCAGTGGCGCAGGTGTCATTGCTATCTTACACCCGGCGCAAATGGCATTTTTGTCACAAG
>JAPZDZ010000008.1:20773227-20783784 GCA_029783805.1 Acanthurus tennentii | reverse complement strand
AAACACGGTAACACCTGAAAAAAAAGGCTCCCAATGAGGTCATCATCTCGACCCTTATTAAGCCCTGATGGTGAGAGGGCCTTGAGGGAAATCCTCCCTCACCGCCCGGTGTGTGACGGCCCTCAGTCATTTGCAGTCCTTTGTATATACAAGTGTTCATCCGGCTACATGACAGAGAAAAACAAAACTCCCGACCGTTATAGTACGTTCTTAGTTATAGCTTGTAAAATGTTCCCGTAATGTACAGTACTTGTTTGCCGTCTGTCCATCCTCTACTGATAGCTGGTTCCCCTCAGACTCACCTCTTCAGTATATAACTCACCCCTTCTTCTCTTGGATTTCCCACGACTTGTGATTTCCAGATGTTTTACAGTCCTGCTGAATCCAGTATAGGATCCCGATGTTTAATAACCAAAACCGAGAACCCCCTCTTTGCCATGTCCACGGTCGCTGTCCCCTCCCCTCTCCTCTTAACCGAAATGGAGTCTGAAATCTGATTTTCTTCTCCTTCAGTACTGATTTTGCTTCGGCATATTCCTTTCGCTTTTTCAACACATCAGGGGCATAGTCGTGATCCAAATGAATCCTTTTTTCGTGAAGTTGAAATCCTGGCTTTTGCCAGGCCAGCCTCAGTAACTCCTCTTTCATCCTGTAGCTTGACATTTTAGCCACAATGGACCTTGGTGGCCTTCCTTCCTTGGCTCCCGGTGGTGGCTTCGGTGTCAGGGCATGGTGAGCTCTCTCCACTCGCAGCTCAAAGGAGTCCTGGACTTCCAGATCCTCCCGAAGCAGATGTTCAATGTAACTCACCATCGATGGAGAGTCCTCCTCTGTTCCCTCTTTAACTCTGTGGATTCTGATGTTCTCTCTCCTGGAACAGCCCTCTAAATCTGTCAGCTTTGCATCCAGCTGTATCTGCAGTTTCAGCAGCTCCGTAACCGCTTCTTCCACACCTTGTAACCAAGTTTCAGCCTTGTCGATCCTCTTTTCTGCCTTCTCTAATGTAGTGTTAATTTTGTTTATTTCTTCATGAATCTCTTTCAGCTGCTGACTGTTGTCCTTCCTAAACTCCCTTAGTTCCTTCAGTATATGGTCATGACCTGCTTCTTCCGTCTGCTCCTGGCCATGGTCTGATTCTGTATCCTCCATTTCGCCGCTAGCCCGGGGTGTCTAGCTAACTTCATCACTCTCATTTAACTCCGACTGCACTGACTTTTTAGGCTTTTATTTAGGCATTCTCAAAACCCACAATCCTAGATTCAACTGTACTCACGTTTTTAATATATTCGGGTTGTTGTCGGCAATTTTTACATCGAAATGTCGGGAGCAACTTGCCTATGCTGCCATCTCCTAGGTCGTCAAACTGGAAGCCCCTTTTGTCATATTTTTATAACAACTTTTGTTGTTTTACAAAAACAGTCATGGTTGAGTCAGTGTCCAGACGTTTAGCTGATGGCAAATCTGATAGTACCGTGTGTCTAATGACGCTGTTCCCTCTCCTGTCCTCTGTATTGCTTGTCTAAATTTTGCAAAGGTTTTTTTCAAATGTATCTATCTATCTATCTATCTATCTATCTATCTATCTATCTATCTATCTATCTATTTATTTATTTATTTATTTATTTATTTATGGTTGCCAGATTTCAAATCAAATACCTTTGCCAACTGCTAGGTACTTTCACGGGGACACTGGCATTCACCAATTTAAAACCACTCCCTGTGGGAAGTTTCTGGAGTGTGGCAAACTTAAAAAATAAAAGATAGCTAAATACAGTCTTTCTGTGATGTCTAGAAAAACGATACTAGAATTTACTTGCCCAACTCAGCTAAGCTCGCCTGTCACACAGCTACTTCAGTAAAACTCTGCTTGCTTTAATACTGACAAATTAAACAATTTACTACTTGCTTCATAAGTATTACAGTACATTTTGTAATGCTAACAATGTTGTTGGGCTGTTCGAACAGTGTATAGTTTAGATGGTTTTCTTTTATGTTTTTTCTTTGTTCTTTTTTTAAGTTCTGTTGTTGCACTGGTTTATGAGCTAATTTTACTGATTTTGGGTCAGTTTTGATGTTGTTTGATGTTTTAGTCACAAATACCAGCTGCTTTCACCAAAAACACGGCAGAAGCATAATGCAAAGGCTAAGAAAACAGATGTTCTACTTTCATCTATCAGAAATAAAATTATCTAATTATTTAATTATTTAAATTTCGCTCAGTAACATTGAAGTAAGTAATTATTTTTACTTTAGTAAATTAATAAACAAATATTAAATGGCTAACCTGTTGTGTGTGCGCCTGTGTTTGTGTGTTTGTGTTTTGATTTGTTTGCATGTGTGTGTGTGTGTTGCTCTACGGACTGTACTGACAGTAATCTATGCTCTTTACTATTCAGACCTTCTGTCAGGAAATGATTGACTCTTCCAATCCCTATGAAATAAAACATTCCTATTAATTTAGCTCATAGCAGGTGGAGAGCTCTTTTTGCGGCTTTATTTGAAGGATCAGAAAATCCCACTGAGATCAAAATGAAACTCCTAAAGCCCAAACTCCAATTGAAGTTTGATATCATCCTCTAGTAAATATGAGTGGATTTGGTTTTAATAGCTGCCTTTAATCTGGGATGTGATTTAACTGGAAGAGGTGCAGGTCAATGATTAAAAAAAAAAAAAAAACTTGAAAAAATATGATTATGTTATCCAGAAATATTTGAACCCTGGAGAATTACCTGTCACAGGCTGTGAAAAGGGGATGAATAGCCCAAATTCTCATTCGGAATTACATTCTGTGCCTTTGTATACAAATCGGCTTACTCATTGTTTTGACAGATTGCACAACAATGCTGTTAAAATTCAGCACGGGCTGCAGCCGTTGCACTGAGAAGTCTATTGGAAGAGAACAGAAGTTTGAAGATTTTACATCAACAACTGTGCATACCACATCCTGTATAAGCCCAGTAGTAATTACATGCATGCTTTAGCTCAACACTGAGTCTTAACAGTTTTAGCAGGAAAATTAAAAAGCTGCAAATCCATTAAAAAAAAAAACAGAGTAAGAACTCTGTCTGGCTTTCTGACCCATTTACAGGACACATTGCTCATGGGTTTTCAAACACAGGGCAGACCGGAATAGAGTTCCTTGGCTTTAGATTTTTAGAAATCTAAATTTGCTCTTTGATGCTTGAAACCTTGCTCTCTTGAGACATTTGAACATTTAGCATTGCATGTCCATATGTAATGTATTAAATGAAGGCAGATTACAGCAAATGTATAGTGTATATGTATATTGTGCACATCTGTAGACTGATGCTGGATATGCTGTGATGTCAAAACAGCTTATATAAAAGCATTATGACAAATTTAAACATTGTGAAGTTAACAGGTTGTGAACAGTAAGGTAAGGAGGCAAGTAATACCAATGCATTAGTGTATGAATGTACAATAACAGAGTGTATAAATAAATGATTATGGCAGTGGTATACAGTACACAATGATGCAGAGGTAAGCTCAAGAGCTCTAGAGTTCAACAGTCAGGCCTGTGGAATGAGACTGCTCCTTAGCATGCTGGAGAGGAAACTACCATTTCTTTTTACCAAAGTCTTAAATCTGTTCTGTAGTGGTCCATGGTTACTGGGAGATTTGGAACATAACCTTTGTGTGTCTAATAGTCTGTGATCACAGGAATCTGGTTTAATCCCTCCCTGACACCTGTGTTAAACTCCTTTATGTGGACACTACAGAGAATAACTATAATACACCTACACACCTAGCCTTTGTTTGGGCTCTCATGGCAGTGTATAATCATTCATGCATGATGGGGCGCATACTCACTGTGGTCTGAACCCCCAAGAGGACATGTTGGGAATCTGCTTTGTTAAACAATGCACCTGCAGTAGAAGCCTCAGAACAGATCAGCTGTAATTCCATGCCTGGAAAGAGGATAGATCCATGTAGCTGAAGTTAACACACAGTCATCTGAATTCGATTAGCCTGGATCATGTATGCAGTGCAGCTTATTCCTGCTTTGACCACAGCTTCCCATTTTTTTTTTTTTTTTTATGTGTGATCCCTTTAAAATGAAGCAAATTGCATTTGTCTTACGATTGTTCCATCTTAATCCAAAAGCTTTTTTTTTTGTATTTTTTTTATATATACAATACAATACAATATATAATAATAATAGAATATATATATATATATAACATGGGCTTCTGACAATGTATCTATCCAATGGTCATTGCTGCAGCTACTACTGAAGTCAAAAAGTTTAGATTTCTGAAAATACTGTAAATAATGTTTTGTGTTTTAAATAACTGAGCACATAATGATATTTTATATGCAGAACCCACCATTTTTAAACTAATTACACTTATATTTAAATATGTGCAGACCAAAATAACAAAAAAAACAAAAAACAATGGAGTATTCCAAAACTAAAACTGATACCAAACTGAAACAACAAGCTCCTGCCCTTTTCTGAATAGATTTGAGTTTATTGTCAAAAAGACAAATTAGAAGTTGTACTGTACCGAACTTTATTAAAAATGGCAACTTTTTTAAAATTTATTTACTTTCAACATTTTTGAATGGAAATGTGTATACACTCAGCTGTACCTGTTGGCCTTAGTACTATTGTAACATTATAAAGCAACTACAAGACTGGACATATTCTGTTTTAAATGTTATAACACTGGCCCTAAAAGAGCCATTTCAAAATTGATTATTTTTTCCTTTGTCTGGCTTTGACTCATTAAATTCATTTGGACTATGAGCACAAGTTTGATTTAAAAATACATAAAACATGAAAATGTCAGTTGCATAAAAAACTTATCCTATCATGAAGTAAAGAAAACACACGTATTGCCATTACTTTAAAAAAAAAAAACTAAGCATTTTTAAGCAGTTTTAATTCATATTGTTCTTATTGTCAATAAAGCTGATGTACAAGGACATTTACCTGTTTATGTTCGCAACACACTGTTGTTAACTTAGATTCCATGCCACATATGCTGCCCTTTCACCAGAATTATTTACTAAAGCAGCAGAATGGGCACTGTGTGTGCGGATTAATAATTACAGTCAAAAGTACAATAAACGTTTCACTGAAAAAGTAGAAGCCTCATTTATCTTTATTTACTTCTATTTACAAAAGAAATTGCCATCTTTCTTCTACCTATCTCAAATCCACCCCAACCCCTGAGTTATTGCCAAGTAAACAGGTATCATGAAGAATGTAGCAATCAGCATGTAAGAAATAAAGTGAAGTTAAAACATTTTCAGTTGTTACATTCATAAATATATACAACATATTAATAGCAGTAAACCATTGAAAAAAATGATAATTCCCAAACAGTACAGCTGTTGTTGTGTCGGTGGCAGCCAAATGTTTGTCTTTAGTTCTTGTTGACTGAAACTAGATTATAATGAGCAATTAATCCAATAACAATACCATAACTAAAACTTAATTACATTTTTTAGCAAGAATATATTAAAATAAGGTGCCAAATTTAACATTACCTGGAGGGGATGCACTGATTTAAGGTTTTAATGCATTCCTGCATTTGTGTTGAGATTGGATTTAAGACTACCAAAACATCTTCCACATTATTAAAGAATAAGTTGGCTGAGCTACAGGCCAGACAAAGAGAGAGAGAGAGAGAGAGAGAGAGAGAGAGAGAGAGAGAAGAAGAAGAAGAAGAAGGAGAAAAAACAGGCAATTATCAATCAAGGCAGCAGATTGGAGCATTTAAAAAGACTCATTCATACAAAGATGTGTGGCAGCATTTCAGTGCCTCTGATTAGAATCCTAGAATTGTAAATTGTGGCTAATTAGGCTGTCATGGGTTCATTAAGGGCTTCAGCGACTCAGCTTTCCCTCACCTGCACGTATATTAAAACTCATTAGCCTCCTTGTCTGAGACACCACTTGCATTAATTGCCATTGATGTCCTGGCTCTCTGCACCAGGGCCTTTTCATGCTCCCTTGCACAGCATAGTTAGCAACATGAAAGTCCTTTGAGAATAGGCATTTTTCTCCCTCGGACCACCAAAAACATAAAACAGCAAGACAGTGATGGTGGTGAATTTTTGAAAAAAGGAAAAGTAAAATTGCAGTTTTTTAGTAAAACCAGTGAAATAATGTTGGGCATGCATTCTGTTTGTGCTTCTTATACATGTAAGGGTCATATTGGAGGCATGCTATGTAAACTAGCTTACGGATTTTTTTCCCTAAGGACATCCCTAGTTTCTACTAAGTGATCCTCAAACCCTCCTTTTTTAAGTATTCTGGATCCATGTATGTTGGAAAAAATTCCACAGAAGACCCAAAGCACACTTAAAAAAACATACATATTCTTTCTGGTCTTGGAATCCAGTTATTGTAGGATTAAAATTACA
This sequence comes from Acanthurus tennentii, assembly GCA_029783805.1. Taxonomy (NCBI): domain Eukaryota; kingdom Metazoa; phylum Chordata; class Actinopteri; order Acanthuriformes; family Acanthuridae; genus Acanthurus; species Acanthurus tennentii. Next base: position 20,777,388 of record JAPZDZ010000008.1, on the reverse strand, counting down.
CCTATGGCTGTATTCTCAACAAGACCTCAGACTCCGGATTGAACTTTGATTTTGGAAAAATATAATTCTGCATTCTTTATCATGGGGACACTTCATAAACAAGCATGAAGCTGGAGGTTTTTCCAGCGTGTTTTTGTCTGGCAAACTCTGATTAGGATTGAATCACAGGAATGACTTTGTTCAGAGTAGTGTATGAAAATACTTTAAATTTTAACAACCGGTACTTCATGAAGGGGAATCTGTGGCCACAGACACATGGAAAACTCCTGGTTAGACTGAGCAATATTCACTGCTGAAAGAAAAGAGCAATCAAACAGCCATTTTCCACGCCTCTACCATCTAACTTGAACTTTTCCTTGCTAGGTTTTCAAAAGAATAAGTGTCTTTAGTCAATCTAGACAACTACTACTAGATATACTTAAAATATAAACACAACTCTTAAGGTATTCAAGCAAATAACTTATGCTGTTGGTTAATTTAATCAAAGCCTCTATTTATTATTTCTTAACCACACCTATCTTTCATTTCAGCCTCACCAAAAAAAAAAAAAATATGTGCAGTTACCCACAACCCTTAATCTTTGTACACAAAAGTTTAACAAAAAGATGAGAAGAAAGAATGTAGCACAGCCTTTAACAACAGCAAGATTAATAAGGACTCTCATGCTAGGCTGCATCATGTGCTGCAATGTGTGTGTTAGGTAGACAGTGATGGTAGAAGAAAGACAGACTAGAAATTCTCTTGATATAGTCATTCAAATTCATCTAGCCATTGTTAATGAGCTTTTTGGCTGATGTTGCCTGCTGCATTGCACACTTGCCGACTAAGGAGTTAACCGATTCACTTTAGTGTTTTAAGTTAAAGTAATCACAGTGTTTCTTATTCTGAATCTGACCTTATGGTATATTTACAGGACATTTAAGGCCAATGAATTAAATGATTGAAATCTTCCACTTCTGTCTCTGATTATTTCTCTTTAAGATGCAGTAAAAGAGAGAGAGAGAGCGTGCAGTGTTTGGGTGTGATTGTAAGTGTGAGGAGGTAGAGGATAAAAACAAAAAGGACAGATAGTGTGAGAACAAGAAGAACCAAATGAGAGAATAAACAGATAGGAAAGTCTTAACTGTTATAGTCGCAAAACTGGAGCTTTTTGGCTAAGAAAAACATTCCATTTATAATATTATTTCACATGTATAGTGGGATTACCCCACACAGCACATACATTACACCTTGATGTTAAAATGTATAGATAAAGTAAAGTATTTTATAAAGTAAATAAAGTCATTCCAGTTTAATCAAAAAGGCTAGACATGGTTTGCCCATCGAATTAACAAATCAATTTAAGCTGAGTGCATAAGCACATATTAAGTGGCCTAAAAAAACGCTTGTTTATTTTTAACATTGATTCAAGACTCAAAAGCATCATCAGTAGGCAAGGGGAACATTTATATCCTTTTCAGTTAGACCAAATTAAAAAAAGCCCCACTGAGAAAGAACAAGAGAAAGAGGTTCTGGTAGTGTGTGGTAATGTTACTTATGTAGTTATACACAAAAACAGTTTGATTTTCTGAAAAAGTGTTGGTGGTCTTAGTGATGATTGGCCCGAAGGTGCAATCACGTCAGGGTTTTCATGGAGCATGACGTTGCTGTGTTGTATAGAGTTGTCCTGCCTCCTGGGTCACAGGTCTGGCTCTGCTTCAGTGGTGAACACCTGTCTGTGTAGTGGACTGTGGATCCCCTGGAGGAAAGAACCACTCCAGAACACAACCTGTAACACATCTAACACTGTGCAGCATCTGCTGACAGTTACACACAAGCACAAACTGTGCTGCAAGGTGTGAACATTACTGGTACCTGGGGGATGTGATGATGTTACTAATAGCTGCAAACAGTCGATACTTTTATACATTCTTTCATAAATTTGCTTAGTGTACTTTGTATGCACCTCAAGGCTTTAAAAAAACACACAAGCACAACTAATAACAGTTCAGAAAAAATTTAAATGTTAAATAAACCATTTTGTGGCCTTATGAGAATTTAATAACTGTTGTTGTTCCATATCCAGTTTAATAAAATGCAAAGATTTCCACAATTTAGTCCACATATTAAAGTACACATCTGCCTAAGCGCAGCATGTGCTAGGGGTGCATTTAAATCAGACACATTATTCGGCTAGCACAAAGAGTTGGACTGTTTTTGTTTTTTTTGTATGTGAAGTTTGTGTTATAATAATTGAGGAAAAAAATCAGTTTCATGATTGTACAACAGCATTTTGGGGCAATTGTGGGTAAAAATGGTCACAAAAAAGAAGAAAAAAATAGAAAATGATCAGACTCTTTCCACATATTTTTGTCTTTTACATGCTTTAGCAATCTTTTGTACAAATGAGAGGAAAGTCGAATTTTAAAAGTTAATGAGTAGGACTGGTTATCGAAGCTATCATTACAACAGCTTTGAAAAAACAACGTCATGTCATTACACAAGTTAAAGGCAACTAACAGGACAACAATAATAGTCCACATACAAAGATCAAATACACTGTTTTTCCAGTATGGCAACAAACTAATTAAATATTCAGAGCATAACGTTCAGTAATAATTTATCATCAACATCCTGAAGGGATTATGGTTTTAAAGTTAATATTCAAGAGGCACCAACCTTTAAATTTATTCAATCAATCATTGGTTCAAATCAGACTGTGTCCCCTCCAACGAAAATAAGATCAATTACATAATAACTAAGCTGCCATCATTTATAGATGTAAACACACTAAAATTGGCCAATAGTTGCAGTGTTTTTTGTCATGATCTGTCATTTAGTAGTTTTTATATCAGTTAGTTCCTATTATTTATCATCCCCTGGTTCTATCGTCATTCTCAGGTTTTACATCTCCGTCATGCCTTTAGTCCCTGTTTGGTGTTTTATATATTTATCTTTTTGGTCTTTTTCTATTTTTTGTATTTTTGCTTCCTTGGTTTTTGCTTTTTATTCTCTTTTCCTATTAAAGCTCACTTTTTTGTGTGTCTGCATTTGGGTCCTTTTTCTTTTGTGAACGGTAACATTATTCTTAGGATGACAGTTTTTACAAGTTTCACTGTCAGTTAGATGTTGCTCAACCTTGTTTGGTCTAAACAAAATTTTCTATTCATTTTACAAGTTACCATCAGCCTTTTGTTGTGTTCATATATCCCAAAAAGTGGTATTAGAGTCACTCACTGAAGTCTCTGTAAGTGATTCATGGTGTTTCCTCAGTATGTAACTTTACAGCTCTTCTGGAGTCAATATTTCCCTCATCTTCCAGTAGTGGAAGACAGCGGTGCAAAGAAGCCAGCAACTTCAGACATCTGTCAATGAACACTGTCCATAAGACAGCTGACAATTTTCTTGCGGTCTCAAAATGTTAGACATGGTGTGTATGTAATAAATGTCTCCAAAATCTGGCATAACAAAGACAAGGGGCCCTATCTTACACCCGGCGCAAATGGCATTTTTGTCACAAGTGTAAGATAGGAAATCCACTTGTGTCCTGTCTGTGCGCCGAGGGGCGGAGGTCTGAGAATGAAGACAGAATGGAGGCGTGTCCTGGTGCGTTTCCTATCTTACACCCGGCGGATTGAGGTCAAATGCGCCAGGAGTTTAGACTCCATTTATAATAACGTGTATTCTAATCACAAAATGAATTTAATTTTTAGGTGTGTGTGTGTGCCCGTGCAGGCGAAAATATATTGTAGAAAAAGATGCGACAAAATATGTAAATGTTTGCTTTCTAATCGATTTGAGGGGGAATCAGCTGAGAGCTGCCTGACACAATACATTTATTGAGCGTTGTCCCTGTCGAATGAATTAATGAATGAATAAATAAATCCTTGTAGTTCAGCCGTGTGCGCCCGGAGTACGATATTAATACGCCGTGCACCAGTGGCGCACCAGAATTTAAAGGGAATGAGAGCGAATTCTCCCATTGGTTCACCCATTTTTGGCCAGAGAAACACCCATGGAACACCTTTGAATTGATGAGATGATGCTACACAGCTGATTGGACTGCAGGCTGTGCGCCAGTGGCGCATTGGGCGGGACAGAGCAGGATTCCACTGCTGCTCCTGGAACAAGATGGCAAAGGTTGACGTGGAAACTCCCCTGAATTATTTTTTAACCTTCCTC
>JAPZDZ010000008.1:20749120-20760255 GCA_029783805.1 Acanthurus tennentii | reverse complement strand
CCCTTTCATTTATGTGAGCCCCCCCACACACACACCTTAAATTTCAAATTAGGAACGATTCATTCACGTATTCATAATGCCAAATTAATCTCAATGGACGGGAACAGGATGGCAACTCTTCTTGTCAGTTTATTTATTTGATTAGAAAAACAAGGATTAAATAATAATTATCTATAACATGAACCTGAGCCAAGAGTTCTGTCTACTCACCGCTGAATCTCCTTTCTTCATTTAAACACAAAATGAATTTAAATTTTTAGGTGTGTGTGTGCCTGCGTATGTGCGTGTTTGCCCTTGCAGGCGAAAATATACTGTAGAAAAAGATGTGATAAAATATGGAAGTATTTGCTTTCTTAAGAATTTGACTTAAGGGGGAAACAGCTGAGAGCTGCCTGACACAATACATTTATTGATCGCTGTCCCTGTCCAGTTGAATGAATAAACAACGAATGAATGTATAAATAAATAAATAAATAAATCCTTATAGTTCAGCCGTGTGCGCCGGGAGTACGATACCAATACCATGCGCCACTGGTGCACCATTCTTTAAAGGGAATGAGAGCGGATTCTCCCATTGGTTCATTCATGTTTTTGCCAGAGAAACACCCATGAAAGGCCTTTTAATTGATGAGACGATTCTACACAGCTGATTGGACTGCAGGCTGTGCGCCAGTGGTGCATTGGGCGGGACAGAGCAGAATTTCGCTGCTGCTCCTGGAACAAGGTGGCAAAGGTTGACCTGGAAACTCCCCTGACCTCCCCCTTTTGACTTTCCCCGCCCAATGCGCCACTGGTGCACGGCGCAAACTGTACAATAGGTCCCCTGGTCTTCTTTTTGAACTGAGTGCTGCCAAAGAGGTAACTGTTGCCCAGTCATCATAATTAGTGTTTTCTAACACGCCAAGATGACTATCTGAAAATAAAAAAATCTAACTCCAGGAACCTTTACAATCTCTTTGATGATAAACTGAATCATCATTGTTATGAGACACTGTTTTTTCCTAATGATGTTAATACCAAATAGCAATTGAATACTCCTCATTGAAAATTTACGAACCCTCACACAAGGATTTTGCTTGCTTGTTTTTGTAGATTACCTACATGCATTTTTTGTTAGCCTTTTTTTTTATTACAGAGTACTTTTGCTTTGCCGTTACTTTTTTATTCTTAGTGATAAATATATTTAAGCTTTTTTTGTTAACATTAAAGGGCTATGAAAATAAACATTTTATCATTCAAACTTATGTCTTTTGTTTCCAATTTACTCTTATTCTTTTTTACATAGTGTACCTCTCACTTCATCATACTTATGTTTACTTCTAAGTATGGATAGTAAACATTTTCTGTCAGAAAGCACAAGTTCCTTGTTGCCATTCAGTGTGTGACCTTACTCTGACGAATCTGCACTACTGCATTCTTCATGTCTTTCTAGCTGGGCCTTCATTTATCCTCTGCTTGGTCACTGTACTGTCTCAGTCGTTAAAATGTCAAACCCATAAACAGTGAGAAGTAAGTGCAGTTTCTGAAGCTATCATGTGTTCACAGGACAAGAAGCATGGAGCCCAAGTAGTTCAATATTGAATAGATATGAGCTAAAATAATGATATGAATTAACTGTGTTAAGCTCCATCAATTCAAATATGTACTTTTTTCATTAAACTTAATAAAAAGCTTTTTTTCAAAATTCCCATTTTGAAATATTTAAATAATAATTCTTACCATATTTTTTAAAAATTTTATTACACTTGTATTTATTCTGTTGCATATCATAATGTCTTTTTTATTGCATATCAACCAGCCAGTCACACACTGCTGCTGGTGCCCAGCCTTGGTTATACTGTATGAAATTTTAACTTAAAAAAATGGATATCATTTAATCTTTGGTTTAAAAATCTGTTTATACATGTTTTTAGTGTCGGTTCAGGCCGTAGGATAACATCTCTTCAACATCAAAATGCTTGCTGGAATTGAACAGTTTTGGTTCTTCATCTAGAGGCTCTTCATTCTTTTTTTTTTTTTTTTTAATAGCAGGTCACAGAATGCCACTGCTATCCACAGAGGACAACAAGACATGAAGTGTGATGGTATTTTATGATACAGCCAATTAAAAATAATGATCTTGGATTAACATTTTCAGCCACTCTGGGAACACCCACTATGGTTAAAATGGAAAACCTGATTAGGATTCACCCATGGCTGTCGCCTCATCTTGCCGGCTGTCTAACAAAGGGTCACAGCAGGTTTCACTGTGTTGCATTTTCTGGAACTGAAGCCATTTTTTTCCACAACTCAACCTTTTCTGTTGCCCTGCACTTCTGTAGCCCAACCTTTCTACGTCTACAGCCCTGAAAGCTGCACAGCAAATAAAATAAAAGCTGCCATAAACACATAGGCTTTTTTACAGTGTGGGGAGAGCAAGCACTGGAGTTATTTACAGCAGGATACAGACTGCGTCCAAGAGAAAACTCATATTCTGACTGCAGTTCCTGGGCTCGTATCTCTGCTGTTGCACTTCCATGGTGTGCTGTCATAAAACATTTCAGCATGGAGGGTTTATGGGCTGGCTGGCTCTCTTGTGGCCCTGGCCTCTTCTGGCTTTTTATGACTGCTGCTGTCCAAAGATATGACTCCAAAATACACCTGACAAATCCACGGACTCTCTGACGAATGCCCCACTCTGTTGATTGTTCTCAGTTGAAAGAGAGAATGATTCGTTAACATTACTCAGTAGTTGATCAACCTGGGCTAAATGTGCAGCAGTCTAATAATCCAAACTGACTTGGAGGATGCGAGAGAGTGAATATTGCTATGTGTATTTTTGTGAATTTATGGTTTTGCTTGGTGTCATTTTGCTCAGGTCGTCATCACAGAATGCAGTGTTTATCATAAATATTATTGATTAGTTTCATTTTAGTCCTTCTTACTTAAATAATGACAAATAATGAAAGATAGAAAATATGTCATTAGGGCATGAAAGGCTGAACATTTTAAGGAAAATATCTAACTTAATTTTTTTTTTTGTCTAATATTGGTTAACATTTTATTTGTTGTGAATATGAAAGAGTCCTAGTGAATGTTTATGACTGCTTTCTTGTGTCTGTTGGCTTTGTTTGGTGTGTCTTAAATATGTTCAGTTAGACTAACCAAGACAGCAATGTCAGCACATAAAAATATTAAGTACTATTTTTTATGAACTTTTTATTATATACATCTGTGTAAATTTTTCTTTTACTAATAGCATAAGAGAGCTACACCTGTATTTCATTATGCAACCTTGTGTTGTAAAATGACCATTAAACAATTTGAATCATATTTTGGCGGGATGGAGTCCTGTGTTTACACTTACAGAACCAGCTCAAAGTTTGTTTCACACAGTATTAAAATGGAATAGGTCATGTTCATTGTTTCCTATTCCCAATTCCAAAAACTGACTAGATTCCCTAACAGTGAAGAAGGAGGCCTGAATTTGCTGAAATTCTGTGCATCAAATTCAACTTTGCTGAACTGTAACAAACTGTCCTGAGAGTGCTGACTTTCAACAGAATCCCAAACAGAGGAAGTTATTGTAGCTTATTAGCTGTGTTGCACCATCAGCTTTTATTGTCAGAGTATAGTCCTGCACAAAGGAGATATGGCTGTTTCACAGTTATGAGACAGGAAACTGCATGTCTTCTATAAACTTTGTGAAGTAATTGTCCTGTTAGCGACTGAGTTAGCTAGTTCAGTGAACTTTTTTTTTCTCCTCAGTAGCACTTTATAGAATGACTGATGTTCAGTGGTGTTACAGTATGTCAGGGTATAACACAAGAGCACAGAACAAAGAAAACAGTAGCTCAGTGAACTATAACTGAGCAGAGGTCAAAACATCAAGCTGGTACAGTTTGCATTTTAGTTTTGTCTTTTACTGCTTTGTTTTCTGTTTTCCCTTATTATGTATAATGGTTATTGGTACTTTGTGTCCCATGAGCGTGTCATCCTTTTGGATTATTAATGATGACATTTTTTTTTTCTTATTGGACCTCCATACCTAGTGCGTTAAACTCTTTTTCCTGCTCTCTTTGTATGTTCATTCAGTTCCATTCCTAGTCCTGGGTCTCTGTGCTTTGCCATCTTTATTCTGTGTGTTCCATGCACTGTTCTCATTTGTGGTTTTGTCCAGTGTTTTTGTTTGTTTGTTTGTTTTTTAGTTTGCTTTCTCATTTTATTTCATTTTGAACCAGCATCCTATTATTGAAGCTTGCTTTTCATTTATTTAGCTTGCTTCCTCAGTGTTTTGCTATTGGACACTCTTTCAAATGCTTCAAACCTTATTATAGCTTCAATTCCGTTAGCATCTTTAACTCATTGAAATCTCTCACTCAGCATATCTGCAATGTGTTCCTGAGCTGGGTTTTCCATACTACAAGACAAATTGCCATTTTACAATATCAGTTGCCATTAAAAGTTGAAACATTCTTGAGTTTATCGTTTTTTTTAAAAATACTCTCAAGTTTTTCAAGACTGTTGAAAGCACAGAAAAACAATATCTGTTATGAAAAAATAAAATGTCAGCAGGGCGGGTAACCTAATAATGTTATTTTAACTTGGTTTCGTCCGTAGCCATGAAATCCATTACTGCCCTTATGAAGACATGTTTTTTTTCAATTTTGCATTGCAATTTCTGCTATCTAAAAGCCTCTACAGCCTTTGCTCTTCTCTGTCCTGCTATGCTGCTATTTTCACAGACAAGTCTGACTTAACTGCAGTCTGCAGAACTCACTCATTGAGTTACTGAGCTGTGACGTTAATGGGCTTATGGTTCATTGTAGGGAGCTAAAAATCATATTAAATACACAACTATATTTTCATTATATCTCTAAATAAAGAGGTCAGACATGTACAGCTAAATTTAAAAAAAAAGGAAAAAGAAAAAAGAAATAAAACATCAAAAAGCACTCTTAACCTCTGTTAATTTTTTTTAACAACTGATTGGAGGTTAAAGAAAACTATCAACCTTTTCCTTTTACATTCTACCAATCATTTGACCAATTATCCTCTCCTTTTCCCTTTACTGATTCTTTTAAATTCTATTTTGACTGATCTCAGTCTTTTTCTGCTTTTTGAGGGTTTAAGGGCACCATAAACATTGGAACATATGTGTGGAAATAAACATGCAATATTTTAAGCTGCTTCCCAATAGGAAATCATCACATTATTTGTGCTGTTTACTTTCAAGTACCTAGAAAATGAAACTAAATCCTCTAAAGCCACCAAGACAAAATCTCAGTTGGTGCCTGTTGCACAGCAAATTAATTTTCTCTAACTGAACATCCTCATTTTGTTGTTGAGGTGCGGCTGGCCTCATGGTAAAAATGCTTTTTTTTTTGCTTGCCCTCAAGGCCAACTGAAATGGAATAGTCAACACATCCTCTTTTGTTCCTGTTCCCATCATACTCTCTCTCCCTGGCTCACCTTTTGCAGAGGAGAAAGCTTATAATATTCCTGCTGATGTTATCTGTGTTATTACAGGGCTTTGGCTGCTAGATAAACACATCAACATGTGAAGTATATTGCTCTATGGCTCTCCATTCATTGTGCTTGTGCTTTGTGATGACTGATTTGTGTTTGTATCCAGCTTTATAATCCGAGCTGTTAACCAGTTGTATAAAGAATCGTGGATTAGATGAGCTGCAGGAAGCAGTCAAGCTCAATGTCAAAACATCATGAAGTGCTTAAAGAAATAAAAATTTCAAGCTATGCTCAGCAAGAGCTGAAGGTAAATATTTATGTATTTTGAACCTTTAAACAAATTATGGCTGCAGTACAGAAGAAAGCCATTCAGACACTTGATTTTCTCAGTTTTTTGCCTGTCAAAAGGATTTCAGAATTTCAAGTTGTAGAACGTAAAGAGACATTGATGTACCCTTTTGTAAGTGAGACTAGTTATAGGTTTTTAGGGTTGTAAAGTGGTGATGACCAAAGCAGGTACTGTTATTTTTCCTGAAAACAAAGCAAATGACCCACACATGGTGCCAAAGACAAACCCCTTTTCATATATTAATAATATTTTAGGTGTTCCAACACTTAGAACCGAGTCAGTAGCGTTGGAGCTTGTTTGTAGTTCTGGGTCCTATTTAAAAGTAGAATTTCTGTGAACCCATCCCAGCTTACGTGCATTACATCGCAGGTCAGACACAAGTGCTGGCCATCCTGTACCCTGCCATGCTGTTAGAGGAAAATGCAACATAGTAACCCTAACTAATCTACCTCAGCAAGTTACAAGAAACCTAAATATACAAGCTGTCCACCTACATGTTTACTCTGAAAAAAGGGGCGTCATTACATAAAAACTTTTAAGTGATTTTCTAAGAGAAAAAAGTCCGTCTTCACATTAAAGAACCATTCCTAAATTCATGGCTGCATCCTTCTCAATATTAGACCTTGCATCTTATCTTAAAATAAGAAATCTTTACATGGCTCCCAACATGTATAGGATTTAAGGTAGAGATTTAGCTATATTTAATCAAATTTCCAAATCATGTCTCAAACATAATTTGTTAGCATACTTAACTTTAACTACATTTGTTACTGGTGGACACCTATAGAGGACACAAGGGCTGCTGGATTTGGAAGTAAAATAATAAAAATTGTGATACTAAAGGAAGTAGTTATTTTGTCAATTCTGAGATTACAGCAGAGAAAGTGACAGTGGTACCATCATAGGTGTTAATGTAAGGCTCCTAAATAAAGCAAGTTGCGACAATGAGAGTATGCTTTGCTAATTCAGTCAGTGCAAGAAAATGATGATGAGAAATACCATGTTAGCTACATCTGATTATCCCACCAATTACACACCATGACACACACAGTAAATTGATTCAAAGGCCTTTCAAGAATCGTGATAAAGCCTTTCAAGTGCACAAAAGTGTCAGTTCTTCCTGGATCCATCTACCCAAAGCCAGCTCCAAACCAGTGCATCGCTCCACATCTGGAACAAGTGCACAGACACCAGATCTCCCCTCTGATATTCCACTCCAGCTCCCTTTCTCCCTATTCTGACACTCATAAATATGAGACAACTCCATGGTACGTCAACCAGGAAGAGCAGAATAGTAGTCTCTTTCCTTTCCTTTTACTTGTTATAAAAAAATCATTTGAAGCTTTGAGTCTTGAAGATGCGGTTCAAACAGAGGCTGACCACGGCCTGATGTTTGCTCTCCTCCGTCTCCATCTTCTTCCCTGCTCTTTCAGGACATCAAGGGAGATTTACTCCAGCTTATCTATAAAGGGCCAGGAAGAGCCTCAGCAACTGAGCGAAACAATTACTCACAGCTGCTCCATATCTGTCCCACTGTGTGCAATTCCACTTGAGTGGCTGACGCCAATACTTGCATTCAGATGGACACCAACACGTCTGCAAATATGACAGCTGACATACAATACCATCCTCACAAGCCAGTTATCCACTTTGTCCTACTGACACTGGGTCATCCAATGTCATGTTTAAATGCTGTGAACTCAGTTGTTCATAATGTGGTCACTCTCCAGTAAACAAAAAGTGAGTTCCATTAGTCTTAGAGGAGAGAAAAAATATGAACAATCCATTTTTAACTATTTGAAATACCATATGATATTAAAACATAGAAACTCATGAGAATAAGAGCCACACTTAGCCAAACCACATGTTGTAAAGCTTTTGTAAACTGCAAAGCAATTCCTCGAACAAATCACTACTTTTCCATAAGTTAGGATAAAGGAGCTGTTCAGCATTGTAGGGTAATACACTCTTTAGCTTTCTTTTATAGATGCTTTCTTCATCCCCCTGCATTCTTTTATGGATCATATTGTAATGATGTAATGATGCTGAACTGGAAACTGGAAATGTCCTGATTGTCATTACAAAAATCTGGTCACCTTATGAGACATTTGATCATTCTTGGCAGAGTAGTTATAAACCTAATTGATTAGCCTAATGTTTCTGAAACTGTGCTTAATGGCATGATTTTAAAATGTTATGAAAATGCCCAAACAATAAATCATTGCTTACCACCACTTCCTTATTTGGTGCCAAGAAAAACCCTGGGTTCAGCATGTCCTTCACAGTCCCTCTGTCACCCTGCAGCAGAGAGCAGAGGCTGCTTTAAATAAGCAGCAGTAGTGGTTAGCTGATTTAAGTTACCTGTGGTCTGCTGAAATGAGAGCAACACCCATCCCATCCCATCAAACTCCTTAGTCACTGACAGGAAATATTCTCACTCAACTGCAAACCTGGGCCAGATCAGACCTTTCTAAATAAAGAAAGAGGAAACTCACATGCACCCACACAACTAATGGCTACTCATGTACAAGGAATAAATGGTACCATGAAGACATGCAACACAATTTAAGATGTCCAAACAGCAATAAATGAACAAATAAATGGTGATTTACAAACTTTATACAACCATCAATCAATGCAAACAATATGGCAATGAGTTTTAAATGAATTAATGAATGACTAAATGATTTAGATCATGAATGCAGCACAAATAAATCAACCCAATCGGAGACTAAGAAGAAATACATAGTGGAAGCATGAATGTGGATAACATTACTTAGAATTAAACGGTGACATAAGTGCTTCAGCATTGTTTGGCACCTGAGATGTCACAGGGATGTTTTTAGGTAATTGATCTTGATTACTTTATTGAAAGGGATCTTTTTTTTTTTTACTTTAACGTCTCTAAGCATTTTTAGCACAGAGCTGCTATTACTGCTTTTTTTAATACTAATCAACAGCATCAACTCTTCCAACAAGAGAAAAATTTGTTAATCTATTGCCTCTTATGATACCATAACATGCATTTGGGACGCAGAAATGTGGTGTTAGCTCAGACTGGATTTGACACAATTTGGCCTTACTAACTTGTCATCAAGTTAGAGTTTAAGACATTGAGCGTCCCGGAACAGCAGTCTTCCTAGATGGTTTCTTTCTTTAAGATCTGGTGGTCTTAATGTCTCTCTTTTTCACTCTCTCAACAGCAGGCAGCTCACAACTGCATTACTTAGCTGAGTGTGAATTTAAAGTTCCCCCTGTCCTTACTTTGTTGTTTTAAGAGGGGGCGGAAGTAGGCTTTCAGTAAATTTGTAGGCTGGACTCTTCTGATTTTTTTTTTTTTTTTGCAATAGTAAACTATTTTTTTGCAAATAGTTTTTGCAAAGTTTGCAATAGTTGATGCTGTATAAACATAAAAGGTGGCCTATTGCTAAGGGGTACCAAAACATTTTACACATAAACAAGACATAAAATACATCTCCCTTTCTCTGTATATATACAGCCTTGCTCTTTGCTCCCTTACATCGACTGTCTCTCTGTTCGATTTCTTCCAGTATTTCAGAATGTAGCAGAATGTTACTGCAAAAGCAAATGAAGCTGAGTCAACTTTTTATAGATTTGAAATGTGAATATGTAATGCATAACCTGCTACTTGTTGAGCTAGAGTGCACTTCTTGAGCTGTAAAGCCAGATCCAGTTCTGCAGTTAGTTGGTTATTCTCAGTCAGAGCTGAACAGCCTTCCCTCTGGGTTGCCCATGTGATCAGGAGCGACAGGCGCCGGTAATGCAAAAATAATCTGCTAATCTCCACTGTAATTAAACAGATGGAATGAGGTCTTTACTGCTCGCCTCAAATAAGCCTTAAGTTCCCCCAAGCCACAGACAGAGATGTGCATAAAGAAGCAATGAGAGTCACTAAGGAGGAGGACTGCAGAGAGATCAGAAGAAGCCTCAGCATCATGACCTGTATTCTGCTCCTTTCGACAACAAAGAGTCATATCGTTAAGTGAAGGTTATGTCTTTGTGATTAACCATGAGAAAGCTATTCACTTACTTAAGAGTCCTTGAAAAAAAATAGATTTGATGGTAATTTTGTGTAAAATAGGACTGTAAAGAAAATATGGATGGACTTAGTTTATAAGTTGTAATTATAGTAATAAAGGATTGCTAAAACAAAGAAATGTGGTTGTTAGCCATAGTGCAATAACTGTACATTACAATGATCAGGTCTAATTCCTCTACAGAATTCTGTATAACTCCACTTGTGAGTAGGGCTGGCTTGCATCCCTCTGTATCTAGGCAACACAGTCAGACATGTACAGTTCCAAGTATATTTCATATTTTTGAGGGTTAGGGTTGTTACAAATGCTAAAAAATGGAAAAGTTCAAGATCCACTTTAACCACCATGATAGCCTAAGCATGGAGGAGTGGATTCAAAACTGCATGTATGTGCGACTTTTCAGTTGCCCCCTGCCAGTTGTTGTTGTTGTCACTTGGTCTGTGCAACTAAACTCAGCTTTTTTCATTCTTGAAATTCTAGAAAGTTCCAGAAAGTTCTAGAAAAGTTCTGCAGAAAGTTGACAAATGTTTACATGCATTTTTATTATCTTTAAATTGCCCCTTTGACATCATCGGCCCTATCATACACTTTGCGCCATGCGCCAGTGGCGCATTGGGTGTGGAAAGTTAAAAATTAATTCAGGGGATGTTCCTGGTCAACCTTTGCCGCCTTGTTCCAGGAGCAGCAGAATCCTGCTCTTCCCCGCCCAAAGCGCCACTGGCACACAGCCTGCAGTCCAATCAGCTGTGTAGAATCATCTCATCAATTCAAAGGCCTTTCATGGGTGTTTCTCTGGCAAAAAGATGAATGAACCAATGGGAGAATCCGCTCTCATTCCCTTTAAAGAATGGTGCTCCAGTGGCGAACGGCATATTGGTATCGTACTCCCGGCGCACACGGCTGAACTACAAGGATTTATTTATTTATTTATTTATTTATTTATTTATTCATTTATTCATTCGTTCGTTTATTCGGCTGGACAGGGACAGCGATCAATAATGTATTTTGTTACATCTATTTCTACATTATATTTTCGCCTGCACGGGCACACTCGCACATACGCAGGCACGCACGCATGCACACACGCACACACCTAAAAATTAAATTCATTTTGTCAACAGAATACACGTGGTTATTAATGGTTGACGGACTGTGGACGCTTGTTGATATTGAATTTAAAAGAAGAAAGGCGATTCAGCGGTAAGGAGACAGAACTCTTGGCTCAGGGTTCATGTTATAGATAATTATTATATATTCCTTGTTTTTCTGATCAAATAAAT
>JAPZDZ010000008.1:20662165-20672165 GCA_029783805.1 Acanthurus tennentii | reverse complement strand
TTTGGCAGTGCGTCACCTGGAGACTGATGATCCTGACAACGTCACCTGTCCCCATCTGTAACACTAATGTCCCTGTCAGGTGATGCCAACAGAAAACATAAATCAGCCCTTCTGCCAGGCTCCTAATGGGACAACTCCTAATGTATGTATATCCCCCCTCAGATTCATTCTGTATGATGGGAACATATGCTAATCATGCCTCAGTGTCCGTGAGGCACGAGTCTTCAAAGTCAGTCTAAAATCTAAAATTAAGATATTTTCTCTGTTTTTTTCATTTTTTAAGTGCTGTATCTATTTATTTGTTTTACATTTTATGTTTACAGAGGTTTTAATGAGTAAAAGCTAGCTCTCACTATCAAACTAACAGTATCTGTAAGTTTCCTGCATCTTTGGAAAAGCCTCAATTGAGTGAAAAGTTATATCCTGCCTTGACTTTCATGTATCTTAAAATTAGGATAATACTATTAACCTATGAAACTTGTGTTTTAGACTCTTTGCACAAATGTGTACTCATTTGCTTAACTCCCTAAGTTTTTATTTGTTTTTTTTAATGAAAAACAACAATAACATATTAACTTTATTTTACAAGAAGTGTAGCAATTCCATGTGCTTCATGTAACAATATAAAGACTGACCAACAAGATAAAGAATGCAAGATTAGAAATCGTAAATGGAAATAGGAAACAGGAAACAGGAAACTCACTTGATAATAACAATAAAATAGGAAATTATACACAGAAACAAGAGAAAAAAATAATTGCACTTCAAATATAAGCCTAGGAAACTGAAAGTTGCTGACAAAACTTTTCAAAAGTGTTCTAAACTAACAATCACCATATTTCCATTTTATCGGGCTTGTGTCTGGGATTAGGGTGCAATATAACAACTTGTGATATAGTATAAAAACAAAAGAAATTTAAAATGATTTAAGAGGTGCCATAATTTGACAAAATTCTAAATATAATGGATATCATCAATGCTAGTAAATAAATATGTGTCTATACAAATCCTGTGTTCAGTGTTATGCTTCATTCAAGTGGCTGAGAAACAGTGGATGTTACTTAAAACTTGCCATCCTTGTCTATACACATAAAATCTATTGTACAATATTCTGTACACTATAATTAAGTTAAAGAGATTTTTTTTAATTGATTCAGTTATTGCAAATTCCAGAGCTATTTGAAAACAGGTTTTCCTATTGACCTGATTGGTCAAATCATATTCAAGATATAAAAATTCTGTGGTTTTGCCTGTATGCTTCCTCACACATACCTCATATTGTTATTTAGAAATTTGCCTTCAGCTAATCCATGCAGAACATTCACTGCTGTGATCTCACAGGTCACTCACTCACCTGTAAGTGCATTGACATTTCAGTTTGCCTCTTACCTCAGAAAGGAGTCTTCAGCCAAATGGACTGCTTTTGATGCTTTTGTAGACATATCTACAGTAAAGTGTGATATATACGAGCACTGTGGCCCCCACATGGCCTCATTTATTCACAAGGGAGTTATTAGTCACCAAATGAGCTGAACTTCATCCGGTGGGACTTGGAAATTCACTGCTAACCATGCTTAGAAAATTGAAGAACTCAAAAGAAGATTGTTTAGGACATAATGTGATAAGATATAACATATTCAGAGACTGGAACATCTTTGCTGAGCATGACTTCATGACAAAATGAAAGCTTGTCTACAGAAAGATCCACCCATAAAGTTATTTTCTATGGAGGTGCAGTGCGTGCATGGCAATGAAAGGAAGACGACTGTTCCTTGCAATTTTTTTTCTCTAATTGGACTGAAATTAAGTGGAAGAAATTGCGAGACAATTAACTGTGCTTTTTTATCAGGGTTGCACAGTCTGAAGGAGGTTCAGTGGTGGCCCGCCTGCGCTGCCAGCCACAATCTTTCCCTCTGCTTTTCACAGCCTTTGTTTATCTCATTTTTCAATTAACCTCCACGATTTAACTCCCTTCATAGAGCCTGGCGCATGTTTGCTCCAAAGAACAAATAAAATGGTCTCTTTCTCTCTCTCCCTCTTTCTCACACATACGCTATCTTTTCTTTTTCTGTTTCTCCGTCTATCCCTCTGACTCCCCTCTCTCTTGGCTGCGGTGTTCTTTCAGCCCAGGATGCTGAGCTTCACAGCGCCTTGCAGGGTTTTAGCAGGCATGAGGCTGTATGTGTCAGATTAAAGAGGAGAAATCTGTGGCGTGCAGGGAGAGCTTTGTAGATATGGCAATTTGGTGATAACTTCCTCTTCTCTGCACTCTCCCTCCCGCCTCCGCCTACCCACCACCCTCCTACCCCCGTGTCTTCCATTTGGAAGAGACCACTGGTAAGGAGGGAGGGTTACTGCTGCTGGAAAGCTTGGACAATCTTTTTCCCAGATCAGGTCTGCCCTGCCAGTTATCACAGGGATTGGAATACATGTTTATTTTATTTGCTTTCTAACTCAGCTGATGTTGTAGTTTAAATTTTAATTAAAACTCACCTCAGACTATCTGTCCCTGGAAAATGATTGGGCCAAATAAGAGACACGTCTCAGCTCTACACCTGAGAAACTTGTCAATGCCTTTAATCTAGCGTATTGATTTTAAGCGTTGCAAAAATGTGACACCTAACCCAGGAGAGTACAGACCAGTCTGTGTTGTTCCACATTACTCTAACACCAATGGAAAGTAAGAGACCAAACCCCAAGTCTCAAATAGGCTACTCCGTGATTAATCATCACTAATGAGGAAGGAGGCCCAGGAAATACACAGCAAATCAAAAAGAATTAATTGCCTGAAGAACATAGAGTAGTAGAGTAATTGCATTACTTGTTTTCAGTGTCACAGGGGTGCCATTCCCTTTCGCAATCAGAGACTAGTTTGAAAATCAAATACAATACCATCTTGAGGCTGTACCGCTTCTGACAAGGCTGATTGAATGAATGTATTACCCAGCGCCTAAAGAAACACATATTGTTTGCCAAAGCCCTCCCTCCCTTTTTTCCACACTATAGGGGGAATGTTTATCAGTGCAGCAGTTCCACGGTTATGAATGATCTTGGTACGATGCTGCGAAGGTTGTCCCACCCTGAGGAGCTCAAGCGCTGCTTATTTCAGCAGAAAGCTCCGGCGGAGAGCAGGCGTTTAGCAAGCATAAGCACAGGACATGTTGGATGCGATGTCAACTGAGGGCCTCTAATAGATCAATCTGACTCTCCCAGATATATCTGGGGTTTTATGATCTTGAACAGTGCACTGGTCCTGCTCCCACTCAGCAAGTCAGTAATTCTGGGCTAAATTGCTTTAGTAATTAAATAGGTGACTAAACATCCTACACCACAACCCATCAATAGCTTAACATATTCATCATCTGAGTCTTTTTAATAAACATGTTGAACCTTTTTCCTCAAAAATAGTATCTTTATGACATACTGTAATGATGCACCATGTTAGTAATTCAGCTTATAGCGGGGTATATAATGGCTTTGCTTTAACAGTTATTGTAACCTTTTACAGAAGTGTTTGTTTTTCTCAAAATTCATTAGAAAACCTAACTTTTTCCAAGCTCCAATACTGACTACAAATTTAATATCAGTCTATTATGTGAAAGTAAGGCACTGGAACAGCATACAGATAATGATGCAGTTCTCTGATCCTTATCACTAGTGAGGCAGAAAATTTACACTCTGAAATGATAGTAGCAGTAAAAGAAAGGTTACGAGGTTTAAATAAAGGGCTGGGCCCTTTGGGATTTGGAATGCAGCAAAATTCAAATTAATTTCCCCACTGGATTATGAAGTATCACATGTATGACATTTTCTCCTGATGGGGGCACTACAGGAATACCCATGAATGATCTTTAACAACAGAATTAAATCCTCTGATGAGCATGAGTTTAAAGTGAGTGTCACAGCATTCTGTCTGTTTGATTTGGATACTTCTTGTATACAACAGAATATTTTGACATTATGATGGTGCTATAAATGCAAAGTCTAAGGCAGCAAGACCATGATTGATCCTCAGGGGATATTTTAGCATCAAGTACAGCACAATTTCCTCAAAGCTCTCATGACTCTACACAAATGTGGCTAAAATATCTGCTTCAAATCATTTAATTCAATCTTACATAACAGGACACAAAAGCCCTGAAAGGCAAATGAAATGGTCTAATTTAGATTGTTTTTTTGCTCCTGTGTTTATGACTAAAATGTGGGCAAAAAAAGGCCTGGACAGTCTTTATTAGTTGCTTAATTTCATTTTCTTCTCATCTTTAAAACAAGTTGTACAGAAAAGTCTTCCTTAAAGAAAAAAAAGAGTCTTTACTAGAAAAAAAAAGTTTAATTGTAAAAACAGCTAAAAATGTACATTTTTCTCTTTGTCAGGCTCACAGGGACACAACATAAAGTACAATGTTCACAATGCAAGATTCACATGGTGTAATCATTATGTGGTTCTCAAGTCAAGTCAAATTTATTTCTATAACACATTTCATACGACAGGCATAGATTGAATGTGCTTAAAACTCAGTTTGTGAAAGCAGATTACACCACACTCCCAAGAAAATTCAGGACAATCCTGAATTATAAGCAGTTGTACCAGGATTTCAAATCCTGTTCTGTCCCTCCTAAAAAATCTGGTCTAATAAACATATAATGTTGCTTTTATTTATTTGTGATGGTCTGCTACATAAGTATTAACATAAATTACCAAAGATTTTATATATTTATCTTTTTATGATTTAAAAAAAATCTTATTTCATTGTAAAGTTGATTGCAGCTCGCTGATGCCGTCTGTCCCTCCTTGGCCTGTTCTCATCTTCAGCTCAGCGCACACTCTGAATTAAAACAACTGAAAAAAAATCTCTGTTTTCAATCAATTTTCATAGCGTGCACAAATAAATCAACCTGTTAGACTCAAGATTCACAACCAAAAATTAAGTTTGTTAAAACATGATGCAAAAAATGAGCAGAAACTATCAGAATGCAGAAATGATAAGTGTGTCTCTCCCTTAAGAGATGCTGTAGGGGCTTTTGGTTATAGCAGCGTGCAAGAAAGTTGCATTTTACTTTCATTTACCATACTTAAATAAAATCCTACTGAATACCTAACTTGTAAATAGAAAAAAACTGGTACCATAGTTTTTAAAAAGATGCTGATATTGTCTGCACCAGGAAAAGGTTGTGAGGCTTCCACACAGTTTCAGTTTAAAATACTAGATGTAGGCTCAGCTGAGGACGGAGGGGAACGTGATGCTGTCTGACACAGCGAAGAAGTGTCAAATAATCAGGAGTGAGCAAAACAATTTTGAAGCTATCAAAGATCTGAAAGCTGACTTCTCAAACCGATTTTTGGGCAAATATTGATTGCAAGAGAAGGAATGAGGATACAGGAAAGTGTTTGAAATGTTTTGTATACACAGAGGTCTGTATTTTCAACATGGAGGACGATGTGTGCTTAGCCTCCTGGCTCAAGTCTGGTCCCTTGAGGATAAGAATATGGTACTGAAAGACAGAGTTGTAGACCTTGAGGTAAGGTCCAGGCACTCAACATAAGGCTGATTAACCTACCTGTCAGGGGGAGGGGGAAGACATCTGCTCTTTTTCTCTAGAACTGGATTCCAGAGACAGTGGCCCTTGCAACTGTTCTAGAGAGAGAGACCCCGGCATGTTGGCCAGAGAAGAGAGCCCAGTTTAGCCCAGGAACAATGATTTTGCAGTTTTGTACTTCCTGCAGACTTTTCCATCAGGATTGACTCAGAGCATTTTGTTGTTGACAGTTTATTCACTGCTAGTAAACAAGCATTACATTGCAAACTCATGTTAGAGTCCTTTCTGATTTCACACGGAAAACACTAATGAATTTTCAGCATTGGCAGGCTGCCTTGTCTGCCTGACAACACTGCAGCCTGCCTTGATGTGGTCTGCTGGTGGCAGCCATGGCAGCAGTTACAATGCACATTGATTTGATTGGCAGATAAGAGTGCAAATTTAAACAAGAGAGCCATTTCTAAATAAAAATGCGTAAAATTTATTCACATATTGCCCAAAGAATAGAGTCTGTCTAGATGTAGAAACAGCTTCTCCTAAGCCCACCCTTGATTGTGTTCCACTAAAAGTCTCTACAGCTCTCAGCATCGTTCAGATCTGCCATAAGAAGGTAAACCTGCACCACAAAAAGATACAAAGTACCAGAATGAATGTTGTTTTCTACATATAATTGTTTACAGAAAAGAACATATTGAAATGTTAAAACCTCTGACCAACCCTAATTGCCAACATTTGATTAATAGCTGTAATTTAATTGCCTATTTTTCTCAGTAACTGTTACTGACTACAGCTACAACACCATTACATATAATTAAAAACTCCCGCAACACTCTCAGTCAGTTTTTCTACAGTTCAAACAGGGTGAAAAGTGAAAAGAAACTAAAGCAAATAATGAAAAAAAATCTAGAAGTGAAACCATACAAAAAAGAACAATGCCAGTTGACAGACACGTCTTGCAGAGGTGTCTCTTCTTCTCCTCTGCTCTGTGAGGATGCAGGCTGGAGGTACACTGAGTTACAGTCACAGGGACGTTCTCTGCTGCTCTAAAACAATTAGGTTTGCTCTAAAACCTAACTGATGAAAAACACCAAATCTTTAAACATGGTTTAAGAATTAGATAAAAGTGACGCTCTCTTAAAGGATAAAAAGGAAACAACTCAAGTAAAAAAAAAAAACAAACAGATTTTGTCTAAATTGATAAACTGCAACAAGTCTTGAAGAATGGACGCTTAAAGAGGAGAGGTATGCACTATCTCAAAAAGCCAAAAAAAGTTATAATGTTGTGGCTAATTTTGTAAGCATAAAGATTAAGTTGTAAATTAAAAAATACAGGTTCCAAAAACACTTAAGGTACTGTGTGTGTGTGTGGATGTTTGTAGGACCAGCCCTGCTGTTGCAGTTTCAGCCATTGATATCTTAAAATTTTTCAAATTCCTAAAACATCTTGTAGTGGACAAAAGTGAAGGATGGGCACCCAACTACCAGCAGGGACAGAAAAAGAAAAAAAGAGGGAAAAAATGGCTGTCTGGTACTCACAATGAGGTTAGTTTTTCATCTAAATCCAGAGTAAACCTCTATATTTGATTTCATAGTAACTGCCACACACAATGTAGTGGAAAGACCTACAAAGTTCTAAGGGAGGTGCGGGTCATAATAGATTTATGGGTCATAGAAAGTCCCTCACCCAGGGTCCTTGGAACCATGTTCCTGTGTGAAACATAAGTGAACCAAAAATTCTAAAATCTTTTTCTAAAGTAGTTGTCTTTTCTTAACCTTGTCAATAGTTAACATTAACTAACCAGTCAGTTAGGTTTGAACTATTTTGTGCCGAGATATAAACAACTGTGAGCACTGCACAACTGTAACTGCTTTATGTTACCTCCTGTTGAAAATGCTTTTCATTAGGATGGCTTGGTCTGTAAATCTGCTGTATATAACAGCCTGGAAATGAGAGCAGATTTGGCTTTCTTCTAATCATTGCTATTGTACCAATATTTTCCAATATTCACTTTGTTAACACAACAGAAACACTGCACAGAATCTTTAAAGCTGCACTCTTTTCTTTTCCTTTATTTTACTTTTGCCAATTAGAAAACCTGTAAGCACTAGCATACTGTCACCTTGTATAATTGAAATGGCATACATGTAAGCAAACCTTTGTTTATTGTCACATCCAATAGACACAGAGCAGCATTAACAATAATTTATAGATGTGTTTGACAGCAAGCCCACTTTTAACTCTTTCTTGGTCCAAACTAACGTAAGAGAAGAACATCTGAGTCTTTTTACACTAAATGTTCAACTACATTCTCCTGCTAATCACTGAGTCTGTCCTTTCTTACTGAGTCATACTGTATCTGATGAGCAACACCTCTCACAATGAACAATGTAATTTGATACTTTTAAATACTGAGAATACTGAATAATGCAGCTTTAAAGAGACAATAAAGTTGCTTACTTGCTATTTTGTTAATTGCTTAATAGGACATTAAACTTGAAATTGGTTTGTTAAGGTTCCAGCTTTTGTAATGGTGACCTTAGTGTTTAAAGCCATCCCTCCCCTCTTTTCACACTGATTCTGTTCACGCACAACCAGTGAAGAAAAAAAAAACTGCAGCTAGAGACAAATTACCACTCAGGCATAATCCCTTTTCTCTGATCTACCCGATTTTGGTTTAATATATATATAACAGGAAGGAATTATTCAAATAAAACTGCTCAGTGGAAGTCTGTTCTGTACCTGCGGGCATTTGGAGGGAGGCAGGGGAGGAGAGACGAGGGAGATAAATTGGTAGAGAGTATTGAAATGGCCTCCAAGGTTTCTCTCCCTGATATTTTTCCTCTTCCTCTCTTCTCTTATTTTCTCTCCTGCCTTCTCTGTCTCTCTCAGCCTTTCTTTTGCCCGCACGTTGGTGGAAATCTTAGCTACTTTAGCTCATATCCTAGCTAAGCCTTGTAATTGACTCTGGGCTGTTTGGGTTGATCTTGTAAATCAGACACTAGAGCAGAGACCTTCAGCCTGCTGAGCTCACACCTCAGCTTTGAAGTAATGACTGATAGGCTGCTGATAGTCAGGCAGTGTGGTTAACATTCATTTTGAGGAGCATCAGACCAACATCAACACGGTTCAGGACTCAGGCATGTCAACAGAGATAAAGAGCTTCTGCTAAACATGCAGGTATGTGCATTTTTATGAAGAATCTGCTCCCGAAAGGCTGGATGTTATGTTATTTTTGTAACCACTACCATAAACACCTTATAAGAAACCTTTAATGTAATACTTATTTGTCTCATCTTACGGATAAATATAATGAATAATAAGATATTGCAATAACATGGATGCCTTAAATAAATGTTTACGATTTCCATTTAATGATAAAGACAATTTGTACGATACCAACGTAATATATACCTAGTAGTTCTAACTCTACGTGGGTTTATATGAGCTTAGTTCTGTGTTTCGCCATGCCCATTTCCATGTTTCTGTCAGGCAGGAATCTTATGCCAACACAGGATTTTTTCTTTACCCTAATCAAGTGCTTTCGGGCCTTAACCTAATTAGGCTTTTGAAATGTATAGTTTTCATGTAATGGATGTAAATATATAAATGTTATAACATATATGGGGGTTTCAGAAACATTTCTATAGTGGGTTGTTCTCTGACTGCAGGGCTGACTGTATAGATAGATAGCCTTTATTGTCCCACAGGGAAATAAATCTTTATCTGTTCAGCCAGAGTTCTGTCCGTCTCAAAACTAAACTGGTAAATGGGTTAGTTTGGTGGCTGCCATTTGTGACATCTGTTTCTCACCAAGACCAGACAAATGTAGGCTTTTCATATGCTTTACAAGGCATCTGTGGAAGGTGAGGTTACTTTTAATGTATGGGGGCAAAAAAAAAACGGTATTTCTTCCTTTCTCATTTAGTGATTTGTTTGGACAGTGTGGTTTCTGTGGCATGATGAGGCAGGACAGGGGGCTCTGAAGAATGAAAAGAGAGCTGAATCTGGATCAGAATTTTAGCTGAAGCTTTGCAGATGTGCAAACCAAAGAAATCTACTGAAAATCATGTCTAATTGCATTCTGGGAAATGATGTTTCCAGAATAAAAGTCAGGATGTCTCAGCCCTTACAGTACTCATTAAGACCATTCTTTTATTAAGTGTATTGTGAGTCCCATAAGCTTATAAGAACTCTATTTACTTGACCCCTGGATTTGCTTTCTAATTGTTCTTTCTTTTAACTTATATAAAAGTTTATTTGTCATTATACAACAAGATGCATAATGAAATTAAAATGTGGTTCCCTCTGGATTGATTAATTGATTGTATAAAAAAAAAAGATAAAATTATTTAACATGGAATAGTGCAGATGGTGCATTAAGTAGTCTCACAGCCTGAGCGAAGAAGCTGCTCTGTAGTCTGGTGGTACGGCAGCGGATACTTCTGTATCTTTTGCCTGATG
>JAPZDZ010000008.1:20649687-20662065 GCA_029783805.1 Acanthurus tennentii | reverse complement strand
CAGCCTCAAGCGGTCAGTTGAGGAATTGCAAGTTTTTGTACTTCCTGGTTGGCTTCAATGCGGAAGTGAGGAGTTTGTCCCTTGGTATGCACCGCCGTTGCCATGGTAACATTAATAATAACATGGTACATTAATGTAAAAAAAAAAATAGGGAGCAGTTGTCAACTAAGCATGAATCTTAATTAACTTCTGAGTGTCTGCTAAAATAAATACATGTCTTTTTATGTTGCATGTGTGTATTTATTTCCTGTGCTTCTTGTATGTCAACTTACTTGATAGATTTAATGCACTTATTTAATCATTCTATTTATCAGTTTGTGCCTTCGTTCAGCAGATATTTTATGCATTTGTTCATTAGCTCAATGAAACTTAGCTTGAAGTTGATGTTTTTTGCATGTTTTACTATTTACCATGTATGTCTAACATTTATTCATTTTATATTTAGTCAATCAGTGATTCGCTTTTTAAGTCTTCATTTTTTTCTTTTACTTTTTCTATTATCTATCCATCATGACTTGAGTTTATTTGTATTATTTATCTATTATACACACTGTGTGTGTCATCTGTAATTCTCTAAAATTTGCACAGTTCATTAATTATTTCATTTATTTGTTGATTGATTCTGCATTGTTTATGATATTCAGATGTTTATATAAGGGAATAATTGCAAAAATAGGATATTATAAACACTATATACGCTCTAATTATTTGAGCGTACTGAATAGTGTTAATAATATCCTATTTTTGCAATCCTATTTTGCATTGTATTAGAGTCTAATACAATGCACTAATATTAGATTGCTGTCCAGTGCACCACTACCACTAACTACAGCCTTAGATATGACTATAGTGTTGCATCAACATCTGTGTGACACAATTCAATCAATTAAATTAGATTTATTAAAATACTACAGGTTTTCTTTGCATTACCTTGTTCAGTACTTGGTGACATGTTATGCATTTGTTTATGCAATATATGTACATTTGGGTCAAGCTTTCACCATTTTTATATAAATGAGATAGCATCAATTACCCAGTCAGAGGAAGACTGAATATTACATACTGTACTGTGCAATAACAGAAGCACACTATATACACAGAGGTGTAAACTGCTAAACACAAAGATTATGTGCTTAATTGTTTCCCTTTATTGTTTCCCTGGTCAGTTAAAAATTACAGTCTGTTCATGCAGCTGTGTGTGAACCTGCTGGAATGCTGCTGATGTTCGGTGTACGGTGATGATGCTTGCAGTCAAATACAGCAACAGTACAGCTGGAGACTCCTGCATAATCCCTGTGAAAAGCCCTGCCACTGGCAGCTCATTTTGCTCATGCAGTATCATTATGTGCTATAGCCTCCCTCGGCAAATCAAAAACTGTCCCTTCTAAGGCTGTTTATACAGTTAATGCAAGGGACAGCACATCCAAACCTGTTCAGCATGCAATCCAGCTAACAGCATGAATATGCCGTGATCTTTTGGATAAGTTTGAGAATAGACCATACGAAACAAAAAGTTGACAGAGGACACCGTCTGCCACTAAGCTCACTTGTCAGATACTTATGGTTCCTTTTGTTAAAATAACATAAAACACAATAAAAGTAAGGCATAAGGGAAAGGCGTGTAAATTTTTTATATGTTATTACTAGATTTTCTGTATGCTTCTTAAAGGGTTAGACTAAAGCCAAGCTAATGTAAAGAACTTTGGCATTTCTGTCTTGTTCACATTTAAAAGGTTCTTCTCCTTTTCAATATTTGTATATTGTAATCAGGTCTTTTGTGTTAAATGAAAAACAACTGCAGGTTGACCATTTCTTCCTAATTTTTATATTTTATTAAAATACTATAGCCTATTATTTGACGTGGAATTTTGGGGACAGTAGGTATCTATTTTAAAGACAAGCTTGAATTCATGACTGTAGACAAATTTCACTTTTATTCAAAAGGCCCATTATGAGTGTCTGGGTAACCCTGGCAATTAGCCAGAAAGAATATTAAATATATCAGTTGAATACTTTCTCCTTTTCCCATTTAATTAGTGCCAAATTAGTAAGTAATTTCCAGCAAGTTCAAGCCCAACTGTGGTTAGAGTTGAAGCAGAGAGAAAGCCTGTAAGCTGTGATGGATGCTTATTGTGGCTGGTTTGATTCCTTATTATTATTTTTTTTTTTTTTAACTGGCCTTTGCTTCGTCTTTTAGATACATTTAGCTTATCTCGGGACTTTACCAAAGTGGCAATATTTTGTCTAACCATCACAACTGTTTGATCACCTATGTTTTTTTGCCTTGTCCCCTTTTTCCTTTTTTATTTAAAAGAAACATTATCTCATTAATATCTTGATATGTGTAATTTTATCATATCATAACAAATTTAAATAATGGCCAAAGAATAAAAACGGAAACATAGCTTGCATGTGTTACCATGACAGTGCCTTTATGTTGTTCACCAAAGAGCCTTTTAAAAGATGTGTTTTAACTTAGGAAAACACAGCTGTGTAACAATAGAAGTAATAATTGATAGGTTTGATTTAGGGAAGCTAATGAGTATTGAAAATAGTCAACATGTTTGACAGCTCTTGGCCTTGACACAGCTTAATAAAATCTTTCCATTATTGATTTGATTAGCTGCAGCTTTGATCATGGACACTACCCCCCACCCCCCATCACCATCACAACTGTATCTTCATCCCAGATAACTGTTCATTCAGGGTACTAATTACACTGGTATTAATTATACTGCCAGCAAGCCACTATCTAGAGTTGTCTTCTAAGTGGCAACCATGAAAAGTCTTCCAAGCTGTACCTTTCACTGCAGATACCATGAGCTTAGCACAAAATGGTGTGTGTCAACATTTCATTTTACCTTGGGAAAAAAAGAAGGTCATGTAACTATTGTAGTATATGAATTTAAAAAAAATGACTTTTTATTCAAATATTACACTTTGAATGATGAGAACAAAAAACAAACAACACTATAACCTGTTTAACAAAGTCATGACACATAATTTTCTGCTCAAGTTTATATAGCATATGTAATTAGTATTCATCAGGAGTTTCACCAGCTGTCGTGGCTGCCGGTACACCCCTCAGACACTGAAATTAATTTTGTTTGCAAAAACTGAACCATAAAATACATAATACATGGTGTGTTTCACAAACTAAACTTGACTTAATTTGGGGGGGGGGGGGGCAATGGTAATTATAAATTGACAGAAAACCTGGGGTAGAATTTGGGGTTGAAATAATTTTTATTTTGTGGTCATTAGAATGGAGGTATTTTGAGTGTCATTGTGAGAAAAATATGGCTATTTTGGTTTTGGAATAAGATTTGTTTTGTGTTGGTTTTGTGTTGATAGTCATTCAGTGTGCAGAGTGTACTGGTGTGCACCCTGTGTGTGGTTCAATTAGACTAAAAAAAATGAAAAAAAAACAATTTTTAAGCATTATTGATTAAATGTAAATAATGTCAACAATGCAATTAATTCATGTTATTGATTATTTCTTTATTTGCAAAAATAAAACATTCATAAATCTGAACAGGTAAAATATGTAAACTATATACAGTCTGTGTTTATGTCTGTCTTAAACATATGCTTATAATGTAGATGTGGAATAAATTTAAGTCACAGTTTGTACAATCTCTCATCAAACTCCATCTAGAAACCAATAAATCTAGTTTTTTAAAAGTCTGAATCCCTTTTTTCACTCGTGGCTGTTGAAACCTCAAAAAACATGCCCCTCAGCTGTCCAAGTGGTCTTATTCCTAAAGTTATGAAATTCAAGGGCTGGGAAAGACAGTTGCATCCAGGGCATTTACCTCAATGTGATGCCAAGGCTGAGAAACAAGGGAATCAAGTTGCTTTGGAAGAGCTGTCTAGCAGTAAACAGATAAGGAGAGAAAACAAACTGAGGCTGAACCTGCTGCCAGCACCCAGCTTTATTCAACCTGCCAATTCACTGATTGTGGACAAGTGATCAGCAGCTGGCAACACAACCATTCCCTCTTCCTCTATGTTAGTATCTGCATATAAAGTCTTAAAATTCAACTTCATTTTAACACATTTGCTTTATTTGGAATATACTAAAGCTACTGCCCTCAACCAGATCATCTGAGCTGTCCAACAACAGAAGAAACTCCACTCCTTGAAGCAGCACAGTAATGTGCATGTATTAGGTACAAGAAATAACTTTTTCTGTACATATTCCAAGAGACATCTTTTGATCATCATCAGCACATGTTTACACCTTTCACAAGCAAAAGCAGCAGTGTGTGGGAGTCTTCAAGGATCAACCTTCACGTTGAGGATCATTACAGGTGATGAGGATTGGGACTAGTATTTTGACCTCATCAAAGAGTCCTTAGTTGGTGCAACAACTTGTATTTACAGTATGAAAATGGATTATAAAGAAAAAGAGGAAAATAAATAAATGAAATGCAGTGCATGATAAGCCTCATTAATATGCATCTTCATCATGAATTCTATGCCTCATAAACTCAACATAATTTAGCTAGTTTAAAAACTCTTGACAGAAGAGGTAACATGGTGGGCAATAAATAGTGCCTCTATGTGATAAGTGAGGTGGGTTGAAGACCCATCTCGATCATTGTTAGTTCGATGTCCCTGCACTTCCTCATAGCTGCTCACTGATTCTATCTGCAGCTGTCTCCAGGCCCTCACAAAATTTGCTTCACAATCTAACCTCATTTGTTTGGCTAGTCCTCTAACACCAAAGATCCTCTGCAGAGCATTTGTGATGCTCAAAGAGTCCATTCACTCAATAAGACCAGTGTGTAATATGTTGATATATGCTACTTGCTAGTCCACTGTGCCACAACAACACATAGTCCAAAGACGTCCAAACCTTCAATGGAATAAGGAGGGTCAGCGCTGAGGTGGTCAACTGGTACATCTTCTGAGTCTCTTGATTACTCTGTAGTCCTAGGCATGTTATAAAAGTAATGGAGGGTGCCTCTGACTTTCCACCAACTACCCCCAGACTTGCTGCTCTCATGACCCCTTCTAAATCTGCTCATGATAAAGTAGAGTTTAGTTTAACTCTTTTCAAAGTTTATAAGAGAACTGTTTTATCTCTGCTTGGACATACTCAGACAAGGTGTCCTTTTATTCTAAGAAAGCCAGAAGATAGGGTTAATCCTTCTGTGGTGACATTGTTGGCTAACAAGGAATCTCTGTATGGTACACTTTAGTGCACAGTACACTTATGTTAGCTGTTAATGCATTATTTTTATTGACAGGGACAAATAAACACCGCAAAGCATAGACTGCACTGTTGGTATAACAGTTTATTCATGAGGATAAACATCTTGAGATGAAACAAGGTAAATAGTCATCTACCCTTCGGTCACTTTCATTAAACCAGTATTAAAAATATATATATTATTTGACTTACTTGTTTATCACTGAAAACAGATTGTCTTCCATTTAGGACCACAAGTTCCACGGACCACTGATTAGCTGAGCTTCAGCGCCCCTAGTGGTCGCAACCAGTGGTCTTTGTTAGGGACCATGGACAGTGGATAGACCACTGCCTATGCAAGAGTTTTTCACTTTCTTGACAACCCATAGAGTTTGTGTTCACTGAACATGTTTGAGTCCCAGAGGTGATCAGCTGCATGTGTAACCAGTCAGCTTGCATAACCTGCAGAGGGACAACATGGACAACATGTTTTCTTTCAGAAAAAAAGAATGGGTTCTAAGCCCTTCTCTCTTTCAATCATGTGGACTTTCTGTTGTTTCCTCCACTACCTATAAGGACCACCTCTCCATTAAAACACAGGGAAAGCAATAAAGCATCCCTATTGCTACCTGAGCTCAAAGAATCTCACAACTGATGGACCCCTAAACTCTCCAACTGCTACTTGAAACAATCCCAGGTAAGAGGCCACCGTCTAGGTAGAGACCATTTTATAACAGTCAGTAAACTTAACCTTTACTGCTGTGTAGGCTTGTTTTATTGTTGTAAAGTTAACAGAATTGCCAAATGTGATTGCTGCTTGAAATATTGTGCTTGCTGCTCGTTAACATCCATTTAGCTTGTTATATTGACAGTGTCTCACACTGTTGGACCTTGCTTGAGTTAGTTTTCTGACATTGGCTGCATTTCATCAGTTAAAAATCAGCATCACAGCTAT
Organism: Acanthurus tennentii; assembly: GCA_029783805.1. Classification (NCBI taxonomy): domain Eukaryota; kingdom Metazoa; phylum Chordata; class Actinopteri; order Acanthuriformes; family Acanthuridae; genus Acanthurus; species Acanthurus tennentii. Next base: position 20,655,913 of record JAPZDZ010000008.1, on the reverse strand, counting down.
GAGTGCCAGTTCACTTGAAGTGTTTCTTAATGATAAAAAGGACAACTGCTTTTTTTTCTGCCTGTATAGAAAAAAAGGTCTCTCTGGTTTGCTTATGCCTCTCTGTTTATCTATTCCTCTCTCTTTTCTCATTTACTAACCCACACATGAATATACTGACCTTGCAAAGCAGCCAGACTGCTGAGATTTCAAGTATGAAATCTTGAAGGTCCATCTTGAAAAGCCCCAACCAGGTTTGTTTGTGTCTGGTCAGAATATAACCAAACCAATCAGCATCCTTTGAGGAGAAGAAGGTGGTGGCTACAGGTGTGGTTTAGTTTTGTCAAAAGCAATTAGCGGCTGCAAGCATGTTAGCAAAGGCAACTGCCGGAGAGAGATTAGCACAGATGCTGCAAAGCTCTTTGCCTGCTTTCATAAATAGGCTACACGGGATACAGGTTGCTATTGCAAATACAAGAATCTTGAATCTAAAAATCTTAAATCTTAAATAAAAATAATCCAGCGAATACACACTTTTGCTAAGAATGAAAGTAAGAATGTTACCCAAAATGATTTTTACTACTCTTTGCTATGATGTTGCTATGAGGATTTGTGATTAATCCTGAGGCTAGCAAGCTCATAACCTTTGAATCTCCTTACTTTTTACATTTGATATAATGAATGTCCTAAAACTGCCCCGGATGTGTGTAATATTCCTTATCTGAAGGGTATTTGTGTGTGAATAACTCACTGGCTTAGCCAGGTGAGCTCTCTCTCGTAGAGTTGCCAGCATGTACTTTGATATTGTCTGTAAGTATAAAAGGATAAATATTCACAGTTTGGTTAAATAGAACTCTGTTATTAGTCCCTTTAGTCTCCTCCTTTAAGGTAACGTCTTGCATTTTTGGGTGCCTCTTCCACCTCAAAAACTAGAAATCTTTTCTCCTCTTCTTCTCCTCTCAAGGTAGAGTCACTGGTTTCTCAAACTCTTTGGGCCACGACAGAACAATGACCCCTTTTGTAATGTCAGTAGGACCCTGTTTTCTCAGTCACAACCTAGTGCCACCACTATAATAACAACCTGCACTTTCAAAACCTCCTGTTTTTTTTCTTTTTACTTGCCAGTTCCACACTGCAGAGATCTGGAACTTGAAAGTGAATACAGCATGTGTAAGCATCATACCAACAAATTGTATGTCTGTCTGACACTGTCTCATAATGGCAGATATAAAGACACGCTTTAAATTTTGCAAAATCAGAGTAAATAAAAGAAGTGACTGAGTGACTGATTTTGTACCAATTGTTTTAAAAACCAATGAGAAATCAATTTTTTGTTAGATAATAATTTAGCTGTAACACCTGCAATCAAAAACTTGGCAGCAAACCAAGGACCAAGTGTAAACATCATCAAAAATGGTCTATGGCTGCTTTGCCTCTATTATACTCTTAGTGTATGGATGGAAAACAACCAACCAGGTAATGTAGGTTGTCAGCATAAAATACTGTAGCAATCCAGCCAGGTTAAAAAGAGCCTTTGTGACACTTAGGCTCAACAAATCTCATGAACCCAGATATGTTGTTATTTAACACCCTGTCTAAATATTCAGTCTCCTTTTAGATCGGTCTTGGGCTAACCAACTCCTAAGAAAATGTGTCTCTTTAACTAATAAATGACATACAGTGTTTACAAGCTAATGTCTAACTTTTTCTGTGCTGCTTGCCGCAAAGCCTTACCCATAATAATAACAACAATAAGTGTTATCAGGTAGAAAGACAAAGAATTACAGAATTTAAAGTGACTTGATACTTTTTTATTGAAAATTAATTATTTTTTGTTATTTTTTCTTGGAGATAAAAAATATTAATCAGCATTTGAATATACAACACTAATGTCAATTTGGTAGTTGCTCAGAACTACCTTATTTTATTTCACAATAAGCATGGCTGTTGTTACAGCCAGACTACATTGTCTGTTCACTATTTCCTTATGCTTTTATGTTTTTGCAAATCATAACACTCCCTGTGTGTCCTAAACTGCATATGTTAAAGAAACTGAACACAATAAAGCACAACCATTACCTTGTATATGTGAGAAGGATAGGGATGACACCATGTTGATTTTATATGGAAAGTCATTCTCAGTTTGCATGTGTTTGCATGTTAATATGATAGGAATTTACTGTTTATTTGCTCTGGCTTACATCAGCCTCTGTGTTTGCTATTAGATTTACTGCCCTCTGCAGGGCTTCAGTCAGGCCCACACAAGGCATTATCACACACACAAGCACACAACAACTTTGCCCTTTTACCCTCTTTGCAGTGAAGTTGTAGATGCGAGTCCTTTATAGAGTTCAGTGGTTGTGAAGCTGGGGTCCAAGGTCCACCAGTGGCACTTGAGGCAGCAACAAAGGGGAGTAATTTCTTTCCACTATCACGTAAAACAATGACAGAATGTATGAATATTTTTTTCATCAATTTAATACACCTTCTTTGATAAAACAACTAAAAGTTAAAAATATTGTATGGTGAATCCTGAAACAAAATTTTATCAAATGGAGGTCTACTGTTGTGTCAGTTGAGGGGTCCTTGACACGAACAGTTTTAGAACCAGTGTATTAAATCACCTACATTAGAATGTAATCTCGCAATGCCGATCCCCTCACTGGCAGAGATTAATAAACACATCAACAAATACAGCACTCCCCCATTCAGTTCACTTCACACATAAACACACAAACACATACACTTTTACACACAATACATCTTTTGCTCTCATGCTCTCATTTAAAGTTCTACACGGAGCCCTGACAATTAATCACACAATGCAACATAACACAGCCTGCATGGTGTTCCTTGGGCCTCTAAATGGGGTAAATAACCCCAGCACTCACCATGCAAGGAGACATTTTGTCAAACAAATATGATCAAAACAAAACTAATGACGTGTAAATTGTTTATGATGTATTTTGAAATGAGCAGGCCCAGCGCGCTGTCTGGGAGTAATCACAGACACGAGAAGGACATAATCAGGAGGAAATGAATATGAACATAGCCGGAGCGCTCTTTGACACTCTGCTCTGTGTGTTGGAGTGATCTGACGGTGTGCGATACAAATGTGTCGCGTCAGGCAGTAGGAAAACATGTGGTCTCTGCCATTTGTGCTCTGAGAGAAAAATACTTTTTGAAGTGTGAATGACTTACACAGATATGAAAAGTGTTCCTCCATTTCATAAAAGAGCAATCACAGTACAGAATGAAGAGCTATTTATTAGAGAGGAAAGCTCTATTGAATTTCCCGAACTGACTGCCATTGAACAATGATTCAGTAAATGAACTTGAGGGACATCATTACACTACATTTCAATTAGCCAACACACACTGGCTACCAACAAAGGTTATTATAATGTGCAAATTTGTATGTTTTCATTACAGGCATATATACTTGACACAACTATTGTACAATAATAAAAGTGATATTATTATTATTATTATTATTATTATTATTATTATTACGACTACTACTAATGTATTTTGTTGTTTTTTGACATCTCATAAAAACTGCCAAAATGTAAATGTAAATGTAAATGACTACTAACATCCATAAGTCAAGATATTTAAATACAGGGATAGCCTAAAGAAAGTCATCTGCAGTCTCCATGTACAAGCCATTCCCTACATTTTTTTTTTTTCATTTTAACAGTTAAATCTTTTTTATAAAAAATAAGAGTTCAGACTCTGCTTCAGACCATGAAAACCTCCCATGTCCCTGGAATACAATTGAGGACATGCCCTCAGTATCCCCAATTGTAGCTAAGTCCCTTGTTGAAATAGCAGTAGAGTCTGTGGCATATTCCAGGAACCAGCCTATACCTGCACTCTGGCCCCCCTCCCTCAACCAAAGCAGTGTGACACTGCAGCCACTGTGAGACTTGTGCAGACCACAGACTGCCCCTGCCAAGGCAGTGAATAACCCATACTAATCCCACAGGCTGAAGCTAAGAATCTTACATCAGAGAACAAAAGCTCTATTTCCACAGTCTGACAGAGGTGTAGACACAGCAGAGGTTTAGCGGGTCCTCAGGGTGCTGCCCAGGAGGGTAAAGGACTGAATGACACACAAGGTTCCTGGGAGAGATGACAAGAAAACAATGTGGACAGGTAAACTGAAAAAAAAAAATTAAAAAAGCATTTAAAAAAGAAAATAAACATTTAAATACAGTCTTTATAATATAGAGCCTAATATTAGCCTAGCTCAACCAAATGTGCATTAGTGAAAAAATACTCCTTCCATCAACTCCAAACACTAAAGACGTTCCCAAGATGGAGCTATTCTTTTGCTGTAGGCTGTAGAATGCAGAGAGATATAGGTGTTGTCAATGTTCACTTCCATATCTGAAAATACTAGCTGCTCCCTTAAATTACTGTTAAAACATTTTGCAATTTTACTTTCTTTGCAAAGGTGAAATAGAAAGATCAATGACAGTCTCATGTCTATATGTTAGGTACAGAGCCAAGGTCAAGATATAGTTAGCCTACCTTAGAATACAGACTAGAAACAAGGGAAGCGGTTACACTGCAAATGTTAAAACAGCACTTTACAGCTGATGCTGCTCACTGAACAACAGGTTGGTACGGCAACTGTGTCAGAGTTGCACTGCTTTAAAACTTTGTGTCTCATATACAAATGTGTATATATAAACTTCAAGTAACAATAAACATATAGGCCTATAGATTATTTTAAAAAGTAAAAGTTAAGAATAATGTCAAGCTTAACCTTAAATATAAGCTGCCTCTATAGCTCTTCTGTATAATATTTATCTACATCCTTCTTTTTATTTGTAAAATAAAATGGTTGTGTGCACTGCAAAACTAAAGTGTCATGGATAGTTACTATCAAACTCTGTATGTTAAAAAAAACTGTTTTAAATAGTCAAGTTAAAAAAATTTACAGTGAAAATAAGAAGTTTCTCAGAAAAACATTGGTCATTGGTCATTAGTCATGCATATTCACAGCTCATCCAATATATTGTCCAAATAATGATTGGTTGACTGAAATGTTGCTGCTCTCCCCCACTTAGTGAAGACAGACAGTCAAAAGATCCAACATGAGAGCAAATCCCCTTAGAAATAATGCCGAGTCTATTTAAAAGACAGGAGGTACAGGCAAAGAAGCTGCCAGGCACTATTAAAAAAATAGGCCAAATTAGACAGGAGAGTACTAAGTTTGAACAGTGGACTGTGTACAGCTCTAGGAGCAGGTCTATTCATGGTGAGGTCACCAGGTTTGGAACCATCATAACTGCACAAAATATTGTGTTCACTATAGAGACTAACAGTTTTGTCCAAAAAACAAAGACAAATGGGCATTTTTATTACAACGGCTTTAATAATGACTACAGAGAGGAAGAGCCTCAGTTTCCACTCTTACAATGTCCTTTTGTGTTACAGAGTGGAGCACACTGATACCGTGTTTACCTGGGTGTCCTTTTAATGGCACAAAATCCAGCTCATGTTCTGCTTTTATTCTCCTCCTCTGCTCATTTTCTGCCTATCTTCACAATGCACTGAGAAGCCCATAACAAAAAAGCACTATGTTACCAGGCAGTTCTCAGAAAAAAAAAAAATACTGTAAACCAACACAGCATCTTTCTATTAAATCATATTTGTAGGAAGAACTCAGTGTTTTCTTTTTTCAGCACTGTATAATGGAACATTCTCACAGGAAATGTATCACGTGCAGCAATGCCAAAAGTTAATTTACCATGGTGCAGATATCGCACACTGCTCTACCTGTTTTGATGTTGATGTAAATGGCTGTGTTTGAGGGCTTGAGGAAACATGATTTCTCCATACAATCTCTGGGTGCAACAGATGGATTTTCCCCTCCAGGAGCTGAATGAAGAAAAAGAACATTCAATATGTAATTACCTTCCACAGACATCGTCACGGTGTTGTCAGGAATTCAATATGCATCCATGACACTGGCGGTGTAATGCGAAGGAAATAAATGTTTGTTTGGCTTTGTGGAGGAGGGTGAAAACCACCTTGGCTGTTCTTCATGAGTAGCAGGTCAGACCCCCCTCTGACACTGGGAGATGTCTTACTATGCCAAGGAGTTTCTGTCGAAGCACACACACACACACGCACGCACGCACCCACATACGCACACGCACACACACACACACTCCCCCCGCCAGCCTCGTCTCTATGCAGTATTTGTAATAGTTGTGTGAGACTCTGTCGCAAT
>JAPZDZ010000008.1:20603867-20636860 GCA_029783805.1 Acanthurus tennentii | reverse complement strand
TTAAATTTCTGTCTTTGATTGAATTTCTATCGCTTAGTTAAAATCCTCAAGCCTAACAGTCCCCATGGCAACAACATCCAGACGTCTTTACGTCACTGCTGTTTTCCATTGTCCACATAACATGCTGCTAATGGTGGACCGGCCTCGTTCGTTTAAGTAAATACGAACTACAAAACAGAGTGAGTACCGCTTTCCACGTTGTCATTTTCCACTTTTTTTCAGACGATTTAATTCAACTCGATTTGCCAGTGCATCGGTTTTACAAGACTATTTGTTGGGTCGCACTGCTGCTGACTTGCAGCTCCGCTAGCCTAGCTTTGCTTTGTGACTATCGTCAGCACTTGGTGTTGCTAATAATGCTAATGTTGTTTTATTTACTCTTTCTCTCCTGGTATTGTCAGTCTAAACACAATCCGTTCCTTCAATGCCATTATCATACGTCTGTCTGTGTGAAACGGATTTAATTATACCGCACTTTGTCGTGAAAGACTGCAGCTAATACTAGCCACAATTAGCTGACAGTTAGCTACCTGGCTTAGCAGACACAGATGTTAAATTGGGACAACTGCAGCAAAATGCGACGTCGTTTCGATAGAATTAACGTTACTATACACATTGAAACTTGTCATTTATAGGGAGTCTGTGTTGTTTGGTAATGACCGGAAAAGCAATACTTCTTATAACATTGACAGACTGTTGTCACAGAGGCGCTGCGGTGCTATTGTTTGCTAACAGTCCGCTAATATTAAAGGCAGCATGCAGGTGAGGTGCGTTCACGACCTATTCATTTGGCCTAATTTTGGCATCATAGTGCCTGTTATTAAAGCTGTTGGGATAAATGCCAGTGAAGTGTTCCACGTGTCTGTTGGCACTACTTACTTTAGTTACAATGCATGTGCAAAGATTTGAATAAAGTAAACAAACATCAGTTGTAGGGCTGTTAGCATTATAATGATAAACGAAACCCGAATCTGAAACAAATAACGTTAGTGCTGCCAAAAAAACTGTTCAAGATTTAGTTTAGCAGAGCTGCATAATTTCGTTAACGTTACAAATATTAACCTGCTTCTTGAAGGGGCATAAAAACCGTATGTTATTTTATAATAGAACATATTAGTGACATTTTTGTACATTCTCCATGATGATAGATGTACCTTATAGTTTACTACAAGATTTTGGAAGCAGACCAAGTTCATTTTAGTAAGCCCAAAGACCAGAAATCAGAGAAATGCTGGGATCAAAACATGGCTGCTGTAGTACCTTTTCTGAATTAGGTCAGATGTGGAGTCTTTGTTTTATGTCACTGTTAACTAATGATACCTGCTGCTCCTCCACTGGTATATTGCACACATAAACAATACAGTTTGTCACTAATGTTCTACTCGAACACTTCTTCCCACTATCATATACTGATTCTTACTGACATACGCCACTAATGTTTATGGATGTTGCAGCTTTGGGACACTCTTAAATGGCATGTCACCTGTGTAAGCGTGGCAGATAATCCTCCTCCCCAACTTCTGCTGATGTAGTGTGTCTCCCTTGTTTAAGTGTCATTTTATGATTGTAATTGGTATGCTGCTTTGACGGGCATTTTGTCAGTGCAGTTCATCTTTCAAACACAGTAGTAGCTTTTGTGGTACTTGCACTCCATTAAAAGGTGACAAATCTTGAGTAAAACTTGTTATCTCTAAATTGAGGTTCAGGGCCAGGTAAGTTTTTACATACAAGGAATTTACTCAGGTATTTTGATGTATAACAACCAGCACTTTTAGTGAAAATAAGAAAAAGACCATAAGCAGGATGAAAAATTGTTTATTTGTAATGTGGGAAGGTGCGGGTTGTCAGTTAAACATGAGGGACATACCATTACCATGTGCCGCATGCCAAGTGAAAAGTAGGAATGCACCACTAATTGAAGAGGAATAAGTAACTAATTATCAGTGGTATCTGTCAGTAAAAATTGGTATAATCTGGTAAGAATAAGTCAGTGATATAAACCAGTGGCACATAAAGGATATTTGGAGGCTGAAACTCTTTTCTTGAAAACAGAAGTTTAGTTGGATGGTGTTCTGGGATGGGGATGAGGCTTTTAGTATGGATTCTTTGCTGAAGATTTTAGAGGAAAGGGATAAAATTTAGAAGATTCTTCTGTTTTGCAATTAGAAACTTGGCTCTCTGTTTGGAATGTTTTCAAAAAAAGAAACAAAAGAACACCACTATTTGCTCACTGCATGCTCCTGATTAAATTGTCATTGTGTTGTATCATATTTAATTTTAATGTCTTTCTAAGATAATAATGATGACATGCAAATATTACTGTGCATCTCTAATGTAAGCACGATTTAATGGCTCCTACCAGTTATGAGGCAAAGCAATATAGAAGTCATGTTACTCCAGTGATATAAGTGTGTAAACAGCTCACAGATGTTTTGTATTAGATGCTTAGTATTTAAAGAAATAAAGTGAATCAATGAATGCGAGAAATATAATTAAAGAACTCTACTTCATGATCTCTTATGACACATCTTATGCAGGGTTAGCTGTCAGGCACTTTCATTAAATACTGGTGGTCATTGCCATTTATCACAACTTGCTTCAACAAATCTGATCATTTACCATAAAAATTATGAGGAGAGCAAAACCCTTACCAATGCAAAAAAATATATTGATTGCCTTTCTTTGCTTTTCTTTCAATGAAAAATTCACTCTTCTAACTGTTGCCATGGCAGCATCTTCCATGCGCTGTAATCACACCCAACACTGTTGGATAAGAAACAGGCCAGCTTTTAGCTGCTTATAAATATAGTGGTTCAGTCATAAGCCCACAACTTGAAGTCTGGATGGATTCTTGTGTTTTGAGATGAGAGGAGAAATTATATGTCCAATTTGGTACAAATTTGTAATTTAATTGTACTTGACTAGTGTTGTGGATCGCTACCCACATTTGGTACTTGCAGGTTTTGATTTGACATTTTATCAGACCCTCATGGGAAAATGCATTTATTGAAAGATCAATCTTAAGATGAATGAATTGATATCATGTCACTCAAAATAGAATCAATTTAATTACAAAAAAAAACGTTTTTTATTTTAAATCCAGTTCCAGCTTTAATTGATACATAGTAACACATTTCTCTAATTTACGGAATTATGTTTGCATATTTTTTTTTTTATGTTTTTGTCTTAATTTGACACTGGGCATAAGAGTTTACTTAAACTGTGTTTTAATTTGTTTGTTTTTTCCTTGCAACTCTCCTCTTTTAGTGGACCGTAGTTTGAAGCGCCGGCAGGTGAAGCCGCTTGCTGCCTCCCTCTTAGATGCCTTGGACTATGATAGCTCAGATGACAGTGACTTTGAAGTGGGAGATGCTTCAGGTAAACACAGTATCTGTAATGTCTATTATTTCCCTTAAAGCGCACAAACCCCAATATGAAATACAGTTGTCTTGTGACTCCATAAAACTAATCACTCCCTGTCTGTGCCCTCTTTCTGCTGTTCATGAATATATGCTATATGCAATTAGACTAAAAAATCTGGGGATGTTTTATTTCAATAATTTTTTAAAGGCTAAAGTGGACCTTTTCATGAGTACCTGCTAAAGGCCCAACAGCAGATCATACATTTAAGTCCACCAAGTTCCTTTATCAAATTGAAATTTGATCCTGGAAAAATTGTTTTGACAAGGTGCAATTTGCTATGCATGTCCTTTTTAGACAATTAGCCTCTACTTCTACTAGAACATCTTCATTAAAAGTTTTACTTGTTAAACATACAATTTTTTTTTGTTATTGTTACAAGAGTTATCCCTAAGATGCATTATAAAACTGTAAAACTGGCAATTGCTAAAGTAATAGACCTTTTTTAAACGAGGGAAATGTGGCCTCTGCCTCAGTCTTACACACTTTTTTTAAGAGATAAAATGTCTTGGAAATCAGATTTTTTGCCAGTCATTAAATATGCAAACTAATGTCACATTCCCCAGATAAAAATAAAAGATGATGTAGTGACACTTCCTGCAGTAATGTATATTATCAATTATATATGCTTTTTCTGATCACCTATTAAAACATTATTTAATGGCCAGTGTATATGATGAAGTAGAGGTATTAGAATGTGCAAGAGACCATCAGATACTTATCTTTTACCTCTCTTTTGGCAGTAATATTGGCAAATGAACAGTGTAAAAAACGTTTGTTACTTCTCACTTTTAGTTCACTAAAACTATCACTTTCTTGGGTTAAAACAACAAACATTTTTGGCAGCCAGCCAAATCAACCGTCACTTAGCAACGTTAATTCCTTGAGTAATTTGATGGCAGCAAAAAAATAAAACTGGGCCATTTTTGCTTTGTCTGAGCTCTACAAGCCAGTGTCTGTGCACAGCCAAAGATATTTTTAAAAGTGAAGAAGCTCTATTCTGTAACACTGATGAGCAAAAAAGATCAGACTGAGTGTTTTTGTATTTTTAAGTAGTTCAGCAGTGTAACAGGTCTTCTATGTAGCTTTAATCAACATTAAACTTAATATCAGTATCAAGCTGGACTCTGTACCAGCTTATACCCAGATCAGGATCATGGCCAGAAAACCTGTTTGCAAACTCCCTTCTGAGTGTATTACATATTTCTCAAATATTGTTATAATACTGATGGCTCATATAAATTAGTTAGAATATAAAATCAAAGAAACTACACAGCTACACAGCTATTCCTCAAATTAATATTATCAGGATCAGAAAACAAGTAAGTTTTGGGTTCATACCAGCTCCTGTGCACAGCTCCACTGACTTGCTACTTGGAAAACTGCATAAGATGCCCTTTGGAAAGAAAGACATAAGCAACCATGACAATACGCACAATACAGTACATAAACAATTGTGATTGTCTCTTTATTTTTTCATGTGTGTCAGATACACTCCACTGTGTTAGCTTTCATGTAATTGAATTAAATATAATTCTCCCCTTTTTGGACTTGAACAATGAAAAATAAAAATGTAAAACTGCAAAGATATTACAGCTATTGTGGAATTATTCTGTATCCAAAAGGGTAAAACAGGTTTTTGGACTATGGTTGAAACAAAGTTGAAGCCTTGAGACTACATGTCCTGAGATCACAGTTCTGCTCTAAAGACAAAACTGAGAGTGTGTACATAAATCCACACAAACATAACTTCCTTTTTTAAAAAAAATTAGATTTAACTATAGTTTGACATCAAACCCCTCTACCATCTGTGGATACCACACAGAGTCTCTGTTGATGCTAAATCAGCAACCAGGCCTTTGAGAATGACCTCATTGTTCATTCTTTTGAATCTGTCATTATTGGTTTTTGTTCTGACAGGATCAGATGGCACAGGCAACGGCAGTGATGAAGGGTCTAAAGCAAGTGCTGCAGGTTCAGAAAGTGAATCAGACAATGTTGGATCTGCAGATGATGGTATAGATGAAGAGGAAGCCAAAGACCTGACTGCTGAGGACAACCTAACAGAAGATGAAGAGAAAACCAAACAGCAGCCTTCCTCTGACAGCTCCACCAAAGATACCCCTACTGTCACTCCAGCCAAAAGCCGACGCAAAAGCAAGAAGTCATCAGAGCCTGAACCTGCAGCAGCTGCTGGCACTGAATCTACCTCTGCATCAGGGCCCGGCAGCGAGCACACAGAAGAGTCTCAGTCTGAGCCCAAGAAATGGAACTTCCGCAGGAACCGCCCACTACTGGACTTCACCACCATGGAGGAACTGAACGAGATGGACGATTATGACAGTGAGGATGATAATGACTGGAGACCAACAGCAGGGAAGAAAAAGGGCAAAGCAGCAACTCAGAAAGGAGGGACTGAGGAAGAGGATGGTGGCAGTGCTAGTGACGATGATGACGATGACAATGATGATGAGGATGATGATGATGATGATGATGATGACGATGATGATGAGGAGGATGATGAGGCAGATGACAAGGAAGATGGTGACGACAACAACAACAGTAGCAGTGATACTGACAAAGAGGTGAAAAAGCCAAAGAAGAAGGCTAAGAGCACCAGTGCTTTTGATGAAGAGCTGACAAATGACAGTATGTCCCAGGGAAAAGGTAATGAGGTAAGTGCAACTCCGGTCTCATAAGTCTCCGTAGCCAAGTTCAACTTAATAGTTATTCATATGTATTGTTTTTTTTGTTTTTTTTTTTGCTACAACATACAACCTCACATACAATTGTGCTGTGCTCCCTTTTCGAGAAGCAGTACTTAAAAGAGAGAAAGTTGAGTTTAATGTTTTTGTGCCATGACAGTCAGAATATCTCAGGCTCTCTACCTACATCCACCAATTTGTTTCATGTGGTCTGATCATCTCTTTTTAAACACCTTTTCTCGTCTATCACTAGCTGCTTTACCATTAATTCATCATTGGTTTAACTCTGGAATTTAGTTTATTTACATTAAATAGAATAGAACAATGTAAAAATTTAACTGTGGAAAGATTGCTTTGTTAACAATATATTTTTTGATAAAATAAATATTTAGTAACATTGAAATGTAAACATTTTGCTTTGTAAACATTATATATGTGCAGTAACAAAACGATGTAGAGTTAGTTTGCTTTGTAACATATTAAAATAATGGTGTGGTCACCGTAAAGTACCTGTGATAAAAAAAAATTATGGGGGTTTTTACAGACAGACGGCATATTTTACAGACAATCTTAATCTGCACTTGCAACTTTTGAACTGTTTAAACATCTCTGTTAAATTAATGTTGTTTAACTTTTGATGCCAACAATTTCACCAGCTTTGGAGGATTACTTGAGTTTACTTGTATCACTTTAGCATAATGAACTCTTTGTGTCTGTGTAAAAAAAACTGGGTGTGAATTAAGAGAGGACAGCAAGTTACTGCCGGTAAAACAGCAGAAACATTTGTGTTCTGCTTGTCCAACCGGTGTTTGATAAACTGATCATGCTGTCTCCTGGTTGTTTCACGTGTGGATAATAAATATTTTCACATTTACTCTGATAAAATGTATCCCAAAGTCTGTTTCATTCTCTTGAATATGGGCTCTGCTATGAGCTGCTGTCTGTGTGAGCAGCTCAGCATTCCTGCCTTAGTGCCAACATGTCGTGGCACATACACTACAGGGCACGAAAGTATAGACGCAAAAGTTGCTTTCATACCACTATGGTTTTACCTCGTTATTTCCCTCTTTCTAGAGGACACCTAGTTCGCCAAGCTGTCAATCACATTATAGACTCAGACACACCAATTCTAAAGCCTTTAGACTAAGGCAAACTATCAGAAAGAAATAAACCTTATAGCATTAAATAAACTACCTTAGATGAATTAGGTGTTTGGTCTACATGTTAGCGACTTTGTATGGCACTCTGTAACACAAAACAACAATATGAGTCACAAATTCACCATATAATCCAATGAGAGGTTTAGATGCTATCAGGGTGATTTCAGGAGAATTTATGCCTTTGTTGTAATCGACTTAGCATAGTGTCCATGAGTATTGTATATGGGATTTACTAACTGCCAGTTACTGAATCCATGGTCAGATCAGAGGGAGGGGACATTAGATAAGTAGCTTTACGGAGGCTCTGTTTCCTGATTCCTCAGGATGCCTTGCTGGATCGGTCCCAGACCTGGAGCACTCAGCATATCCTCATCTGCTGCGTCTGTCTGGGTGACAACAGCGAGGATGCAGATGAGATTATTCAGTGTGACAACTGTGGGGTGACTGTGCATGAAGGTAAGCTATAGAATTAAACCAGTATACAAGTGTTTGCAAATATGCAGAGCCACAAAGAAAAATACTTGAAAATACTTGAAATATGTAATACAATAAACCCTTCAAAACAATCCCTATGACCAAGGCCCATAAAATTACCAAAAAAAAAAAAAATTACTGTGAAGTGAACTTTGACAATAACCAGCTAATTTCTTTTGTGGGAGTATGTTCATGTTTAAGGGACTTACTCTTCACTTAAGTTGACATCACCCACTCACAGCCTGTGATTGTGTATTTATACAATGTATACTGCCACCACAAGTAAAAAGGTGATTGCACTCTGGTACTAAATCCAATATCATTGTTTACACCATCATAAAGAGTCATTTTGCTTCAAATGAAGTTTTTGCCAAGTGCCTCTCCGTGCTTTCCAACAGCAGTATTGCGGAAATTGCAAAATTAGCCTTTTTGACTTTTCAAATCAGACTATCTGAAAATCATGCTCATTCTACCCAGCTATTGGTATAGGTCTGATGTGATAGTTGGGTTTTAGCTTGTTTCTGAGGCTCTCTTTTGTTTAATCTCCACACCGGGAACTTAATTTATTATGCATACAACCAAGTGCAACACTAAAAATATATTCAAGAAGTGTTGGGACCACAAACTCAAGGCAATATGGTGAGATTTTAGAGAAACAACAAGATGTGACCATTGGGAGGCTACAAGCCTGCAACCTTTTGCCCTGTGTTTGAGTGTGGCTACTTGAAACAAGCATGGTCAACTCTTAATAAATGCTGTATTCCACTAAAGGGAGGTCCTGGTAGTGTAATTGCCATCTCACTGGAATATGTTACCAAACACTTAATGGCACTAAGACATCTTTAAAGTTATTATTTATAAATGTGCTTTTTCCGGTATTACATGGTGTGATGTCTGATATGTTGGCCCTATCGATAAAAAAGGCTGTATTAGACATTCAGCATATTCCTGTATTTTTGGACTATATTTATTTTTTTTGCACCCACCACTATTATGACAATTTCTGTAGGTCTGTAATTTATCTACAGTGTTGGGAGGGTTACTTTTAAAATGTATTCCCCTACAGATTACTGATTACATGTCCTAAAATATAATCTGTAATGTATTCCCTTGGATTACTCAAGTAAAGTAATGTATTCTAAATACTTTTGGATTACTTTTAGCCTACTCAACAATCATCTCATTGAGTGTGTTTATCTGGGACACTGAATTTAGTTAAAACATGCTTTAGAGAACGATCTAATTACTGTCTTAAGAGAAAAGAGTAATGCAAGTACGCAAAACACAAATGAAGGTTGATTTTGATAATGATTCCCTGCAACTGATAATATTTAACGAAAAATGGCATTTAAAAATGTGTATGTAGTTTGAAACAGAGCATCAGCAATATTTAAATGACTTGGAAAAAAAATTGCAAAGTATATAAAATTAGCTGACCGTCAAGCTAACGCTAATTAGCCAACTTACCTCAACATGCTTCTTCAAATTAGACGTGGAGTCCCTCGATGCTGAAAGCAGCTTCGTTGATGGTAAGCCAAGCTTGCATTGCACTGTGATGTTGCGATCTTCTTTCCCAGGTTTGTAGGTAAAATGTTCTCTACATTTCCATGCCAAAAATGCGTTTTTTCCCTCCCCCTCGTTTGTCTCATCCTCTGCCATTGTTG
Organism: Acanthurus tennentii; assembly: GCA_029783805.1. NCBI lineage: Eukaryota > Metazoa > Chordata > Actinopteri > Acanthuriformes > Acanthuridae > Acanthurus > Acanthurus tennentii. The sequence continues at coordinate 20,627,437 of JAPZDZ010000008.1, read as the reverse complement.
CCATTTGGTTGTGTGTGGAATGTTCTCTTGCGCATTGACTTGCAGCGCACCTAATGCCACCTGCATCCGCCCAGTGCAACCTGCGTGTGGTGCGGTAAAAAGTAATCCCTACAAGTAATCGTTTTTAAAGAAAGTAACTGTATTCAAAATACACCAATTTCAATTGTAACTATAACGGAATACAGTTACTCTTATTTTGTATTTTAAATACGTAACGCTGTTACGTGTAATTCGTTACTCCCCAACTCTGTTTATCTATGACAAGAAAAAAATGTAAAAAGGTGTTACTGCCTCAAAAAATATGCAGATGTGCATGCTACATACATGTGTAAAAACACAAAACTGTAACCAAACATAAAAATGTATCCAGTAATAAATTTCAATACAACAGAAACTCCCCAAGAAGACCCCAAGAAGCAAGAAGAAATATCCACTTTATACAGTATTTGTTCAACAAAAACTAACCTAAGTGACACCTCATGTGTCTTAAAAGACACAACTTTCACAACTCTGAAAGTGCCTTGTCCTAGTTCTAGACCAGTGCTACTGTTGACTCAAGGGAGTGCCCAGCCTGAGGGGTTTGGTAAAAGGTCAACAGAGAAGAGACAATTTAGTTAGAGAACAAGCAGAATCTGTTAAATGGATGAACTGTGAGTTAAGGACTTTTTGGCTTGATGCCTTGGAATTGGCAAAGCAATTGATGATCACTGTCAAGGCAAGTTCTCTTGTAGAGTAATTTATAAGATGCGCATTCATTAATATTTTGCAATAAATGTCCCCCTCCACTCCCTCTGCACTCTTTGTTTCCGTCTCAGTTGTTTCAGTCTTTGTAAAGAGGTCTTTGTGCCCTGAAGCCACTATAACAAAACTTACTTGGTTGAATTTGGTTACTTTCTGTGAGACATTGCACAAAATGTGCACTGACATAAATTTACTGTAACTTAAACTTAAGCACTTTTACCTCTAAACAGGTCTCAGCTTAAGTACGTAAGTAAATGTATTAACTATAAACTTGCTTTAACAGCATTACACTGTTAAACACTTCAAGTTCCTTTGAAGAGAAATTCTTAGTTTTGCTTTGTTTTGCCTTTATTCCTCAACAAACACAACCATCAGACTCCACTGTTCACATTTTATTAACTTGCAATTCAAAGTACCTTATAGATTTAATAACAGAATAACACATAATAATGGTAAGCAAGGAAACAATTTACAGTTCATAGATATTCATGAATAGCAACTATGTTCCGATATGCATTTAATCATCCACATGAAATCACACAAACTCACAATTTGCACTGCGCTGACACAGTCCAACATCACTTTGATTGGCTGAACCATATCAAAGTTCAGTTGTGATACAGCAAATACCTTTGAGGTGTAAGTAGGACCTGTAAGATTATCTCAGAGAGGCTAACTCAAATATTCTTTCAAGATACGTACGTACATGCACACACAAGTGCACACTGTTCTAATCACCAATCCTCCATAGCAGACATGAGATATTAGGAGCAGGTCTTAAATTATCTTGTTCTTTTGGTTGGTTGATATTTTGTTCCTTTGAGACATGTTTAATCTCCCTGAAAGACACAGCAGGGAGACTGAATGGTTTGCAGTGGAAACTTGAGAGAGAGGAGGCAGTGGCTGCACTTGCGGCCAGTTTCTATCTTCCACTTCAAGGACAAGGATGGTGCTCCTGCTTTCCAGGGCAGTAAGACATGGAACTTAATTGAGGCAATGCGTTCAGAAGTCCTTGTACTGTGCTCAAAAAGTATAAATCGATAGTGCTGTTGGAAGTTTAGTTGTCATGACATATGATCTTATCCTTGAGATTCACAGTGCTGCATTTCATCTCAGGATTACTGTGATTGCTTTATTTGTAATTATTACAAATTTTCAATTTTCAGTTGTTCTACAAGTTACTTGAACTGTAAACAGTCATGTCAAATGTAGGAACAGATCACCAAGTTGAATTAGGAACAATATTTCTCCTAGCTCTTGCATTGTATACTTCTTATCTAACCATTTATTATACTTTACTTTGATTTAAGGTGATGCTAGCATCATTAGATTTAGGCTTTTCATTGCATTTATTTTGAGGAGAGCTGAGTTATAATCTTGCTACCTTGAGATGTAGCTAATTGATTATGAGGAACCACTACACTGAAACAAGCTCTTTTGACCTGGAACTGAAAGTATGCCCTATCCTCCTGTAAGCACAATTATGATCAGCACTGCCTGTAAATATGACAAAAACAAGAAATAAAAAGCAACAGACACACTCCAGCCTTTCCAAACATTTGTTCTTATGCCTCTGTAGGCTGCCTTATCAACTGAACTTATGTTTCAGTTCCTCATGTTCGCAAGGGGAGGTGATGTCAATGTGTGCCCTCCATTCAGTTGCTACACTAATTTTGATAACCCTAGTCCCAGGACATGCAAGTTGGGTTAATTGGATACTCTAAAATGCCTATAGATGTAAATGTGAGTGTGATAGGTTGTTATTCCCTTTATGTCAGCCCTTTTATAAACTGGCGACTTGTCCATGGTGTATCCTGCTGCTCGCCTAATGTCAGTTGGGGTCAACACCAGCCCCTCTCCTAACTGGAAAGGATATGCATGTACGGATGACAAAAATTAATTAATGGACAAATGATTTATTGATTTCATGCCCATGATTGTAAAGCTGTCCCTCAAACTGCTCCTGTGCTAAACCCAGCATTGTATTGGTTTGGGAATTTTGACTGGCTTGTTGCACATAAGATCCAGAGTAAAATATAAAATAGTAGCAGAGCCAGCCGCATTTTTTTTTTTTTTTTAATAGGGGTGGATAATTTTAGGGGAAGCATTACAAAATCTGAGTGTGAAATCAATAAATCATACTCTCAAATTAAAAGACATGCCCTTCATTAAGTTTGGAAAGAAATTCTACACAAAAACTTTACTAAAACTACTTTTCTGAAAACATTTTAGGCAAGAAACAGGAAAAGCAATAACAGATTCATAATTGAAATTTGATCAGCACTGCTTGTTTTACAGTTTGATCTGGGCTAGGTGAGTTGCCTCTCTCGACAAGAGGAGGGACAGTTAGAACAAAAATATCTGCATATTGCATGTTATTGCACATTATTGCACATTTTTCAAGCAGTCAAAGCAAATCTATTTTTGGAATAATTTTTGGATTTGCTGTGTCGACTAGATGCACTGTAGACTAAATGAGTAGTGGACTGGATGATTACTGCTGAGATGCTGAAGAATTTTTGTTATGGCATAGTAGTAGACTTATTCGATTTATAATGACCAAACCATGACACATTGTGCAGAGTTTTCATTTTGTTTCATCTTGAAGCAATCCCATTTTCTAAATTAGCTGTCATTTAAATCATCAAGACTTACTTTTAAAGTATGACTTTTCACAAAAGTGGAGATTAGAAACATTTTACTCTACACATATGAAATAGTAAGGATTAGTCCATTAAGTGCTTAGACTCTTGACAAAAACAGATTTCAGTTACATTCATCAAACAAATTAATTTAATATTTTTTATAGGCATAAACTACAAAAAAATAGCTAATTTCCCGTTTTTAGTTTTAGCATTTACTGTTTTAAACTAAACTAACCATTACATCGCACTGCTGGTGCCCTCTAAAGGCTAACCCTAAACCTTCGGACATTATCGACCATTACATTTTTTGGTACAGAATTCTAAAATTCTGCTTGTAAAATAGGAAATTTTAAAGGATGGGTTCAGCCAAAAATGTTAATCTGAGTGCCACAGGTTACAATTTTGCCCTGTTTTCACTACAGTTACTTCCCCAATGCAATTGACTGCAATGGCTTCTTGTTTTATTTTGATTTTTATGTTGACTGTAGATTGTGAATTAGAGGGTAATTCTGTCCTACACCAATAAATCTGTATATTGACAGCTTGATTTTCTCATTTTTGTACTTGTGTGCTGGGTACGTGATAGTCTCTATGTTGTTTGCCAGAAGACGAACATAATAGCTTGTTTAAAGATCATAAAGTACTTTGTTCAAGGTTAAGACAAGGTCAAACGAGGAAGGACTCTCAGAAAGAGATGAGGGATTAGCTGTCAGTATCCGAAACTCAAATGAGTCAGTCTTGCTGCTTGACTTCAATGTTCTCTTTGTTCTTGTGTTCGCACTACTGTCTGGGCACCATCACTCCCTCTCAGACAAGAAGAGAGGCTGACATGAAAGGTAGGGGCACAAGACCTGGGTGAGGGATCAAAAGCTGGAATGGACAGGAGTCCACAAAGTAAGCATCTGCACAGAGCGCACACACACAGGAGTCCTGGTGTTACCAGCTTGCCTTTTGATAGTCTGACTTTTGCTAGTCGTACAGGGAGACATCATTACCATACCACAAGATCTCCTTTGCTTTTTTCTTTGATTTTCTTGTTAGAATGTCAAATAAGGCCCTGTTTATGATCACATATTCATATGTTAAGCGCTGCTGATTTACTTTTATTTGGCAATCTGTAGATCCAAGTTCCTCAATAAGTTTTCTCTAGAGAAAGTGCAAGTGTTAAAAATAAGTTACCAACAAACTGTCATCTTTTTCTGATTCATGGATGTGAAAGTGATGTCAAATTTTAGACCCAAATGTAATAGAAAATCAACTCAGATGCACTGTGAATGCATTTACATACCCTTATGTGCTCAACTAATATATGCTGTAATTAATTTATTTTAACACAAAAAAATGATGTCCGATGGGACTCTGCCACAAGACCTAAACATTTAAAAAACCTTTCACAAATTTTATTTTCTTACTGGAAGAAATGTTTCCAAATCAATCAATATCAATCAAACATGTGTTTGTTTTGTCATTCAAAGAGATGCTTTCACCACTTTTTGATTGGTATAATAATTAGGAGGTAACGTTGAGCTCTTTGTATGTAATGAAGTATGGCTGATGCTAAGTTGTAGATGTAAGTTATCAATATGCTTTCAGAATAATAGATGGCTGATTCATTTTAAAGTGCCGATCACTTTTCTTTGTATTCCATTTAACAACATTACCTAGGAGCCCTCCAGCATTATCCTTTTTCTATGTCTTCATTTGCACATGATTTTATATTGGCATTGCTGAATATATCCACACCAAGTTGGTTAGCCTTTGTTGAAGGCAAGTAAATATTTCTTTCTATTAAATCTCAGTGCAGTTAAAAGTAGTTCTTTTGGTTCAGTCAACTCTACCTTGCCCCCTTTTTTCCTGCCCAACTCGTCATTTCTGACAAGGATAATCTTTCCCTTAGGGATTATGAAACTATCCTGTAGTCATCACTTTTTGTCAGCTTAGCTCATATTAGCCAGCAACCCATGGCTTAACGGTCTGAGCTTTGTATCTCAGTTCAAAAGGAACACCGAAGATTTGTGCCACGGTTCAGCCATAAGACGGTTAAACCAGCATGGTGGTCGTTCATAACCCCCAGTTCCACGGTTCAAAGCCCAATCAGTGAAGATGAAGCGCCCAGTTATTGCTAGAGGTATTCCAGTAATACCTTTCTTTAAGAAAATAAACGTTGAGTGGAGCTATATTGGAGCTAGCAGGACTTAGCCTCCTGCCCTTGCTTCATACTGTGGAGGAAACAAAGTGAGAAATAGGCTATAGTTATATTCTCATTTTGAGTTGTTAGATCTTAAGTAGTTCTGCTTTGAAGGTCAGACATCCAGCTGTGTTATTGCCACAGTGGAATAATCAGCCATTTGATTGGCATGTTCTGCCTTGGAGTTGTTCTGAAAAAATCAAAAAACGGTGGCCTGTGAAATCTGAAGATAAACCCACCATCCTCTGAAGAACAGAGTTCAAAATTAGTGATTCACCATGACACACAGAAAATGGTCTCTCAATCAGAAAAGGACATGCACCAACCAAACAAAGTGTAGAGCTGAATAAACAACTCCATCTGCTCCAGTGTTTGATTTCGATGGGCTGCCTGAATCCCCAGTGTGACGCGCAGTGACAGGCATGCAGAACATTGAACTTTTGATTTGTGAGTCTTTCCCATTGCTCAAAAAGCCTGAAGGCTGGTTGACTGAATTAGGAGTAAGAGTGTTATCTCCCCAGCGGAGGCAGAGTACTGATTGCTGCCCTTATTGGTAGTGAAGAGCACGTCTGGCTGGTGTAATAGCTACCATAGAAACCACATCAGCCAAGTAATTGTTTAGGCAACCTCAGAAAATTAAGAGGACAATATTAAAATTCTTTCCCTTGGCTTGCTCTATTTTTTTATCAAATGTTCAGTTTGTGTGTTTGCAGTTTCACAGTAGATTGACAGCTTTGGACCAGGACAGATGAGGTCTTTCTTTCTCTTTTTGTCTTCTATTTGTTTCCCAGAGTGTTGTAATAGCAAAAAAATACAATCAATAATAGTCTCCACTGATTTGAGTCAATACATTGCATAATATGAGGTAAACAATGCTAGTACATCTCCAGATGCTGATTATTTTCAGGTTTACACCATACTTATGTAGTTGCTTTTAGCACAAAAAGCAGAATACCAGTCACAATCAAGCTTTAAGAAAAAAGATATTGTCCATGTCATCTGCCAGTCAATTCAAGTAAGAGTATTTGCACTACAACAGTACACATTTAAACATCTGATATTAATTCTAGAATTTTTTTCTGTACGCATTATATGAAGTGTAAATTGTGAGGAACTTTTTTAAAGGTTTTTTCAGGGTCATTTATGGTAACAAGCTACTGTGTAACCACACTGCATATTACACTGTCTTCTTAAAGGGGAACTGATCATTGAATTTACACATCAAGGTCTGTCTCTTACCCCAAGCAGTACTACTCATCCTGTGAATGAAGTTGTACAATGAAACATTTTTTCATTGCTTTGAATGAGCTTTGTTCACTCTGAGAAACATATCTTTTTGTGTTATAATGATGCCATCAGAGCTATCTCATTTTGGACATGACATTATACGTATTTGTTGTTTCTCTGAAGTAAAGAGTGTAAAAGAAAACCTTCAATAGAAACTGAAACTGAAGACTTTAATAGACAGTGGCATTTTTTAGGTTGTAGGGTTTGACAAAACAAGCCAAGTTCCATAATGGATAATGTGTTTTTGACCTATTCTAGGTACTATAAAGAAAGAATATCGTGGCCTCTGTTGCTTTGGATCAGACCATTCTTTTTAAAATCAGAACTCCTGCAAATTTACAGAAGTGCAGCACTAAGTCGTTGGTGTAGCCCTTTGAATTACTGTGAGTCTAAAAAGAATAAGAACACTATCATTTTAAGAAGGAATAAATTAGATTTTAAGGTTTACAAGGGTCCTTAGCTGGAGCCTGTGACAGGTATGTACAATCAATTAGTTTGCCTTTATATCCTCTGCTTCTTGGAACAAACTGTCACATTTATACTACTGTCTAGTGACATTGGCAATAGGACGACTTTTTTCCTTTATGAACTATTACATTTTTATTGGAATACAAACAGTCCTTGTGTATTTTCAGGCTGTTATGGTGTGGACGGAGAGAGTGACTCGATCATGAGCTCTGCCTCTGAGAATTCAACAGAACCGTGGTTTTGTGATGCCTGTAAGAATGGAGTGACTCCTAGCTGTGAGCTCTGTCCCAACCAGGATGGCATCTTTAAAGAGACTGATGCTGGGAGGTAAGATACTGTAGCACACTGACCCACTGGTCACTTGCCATTTACTTAAGACAGTGAGTGGATTTTGTTCAGAAACAAATAACACCTTGGTAAATGACCATTGTAGGTTTAAATACAGACAGAAATATATGTATAAGATAAATTGTATACATATATTCAGAAGTGGATGGAAGAGGGAGTTGGATTAGGGAGAAGAGAAAGAACTGGCAGAGGAGTGAGAGAAGAGGATGGAGGGAAGAGGAGAGATAGAGGAAGAAAAGGAGTGAGAGAAAAGAGTGTTATGTGAAGCGTGGAGACTTCAGCCACGTTATCGCTGATAGTGCTCCTCAGCCAGGCTGCACCCGAATTTACTACTTCACTAGAGCATGAAAAACACAGCAAATTAAACTGTGAAGCTGTTCCTTGCTAGAGATGGATATCTTTATATTGGACTTCGGATTCCCTTCCCTAAAGTCCGCATTTGAAATTGTGTCACACCAAACTGTAGCTAGAGTCTGGGGCTACATAAATCTATGAATTCATTTCTTTTTGAAGTGTCTGAGCAACTCACTGCAGCCAATTTCATGATATTAAGTTTCTTATTGTCTGCAGTATTTCACTACACTTAATGTAAAAATAACCACAGCCACATATTTTAATCAGTTTGATTGTGTTCCTTGAAATCAGTGACCAGAAATCAATAAATTTCAAATGTAACCTTTTTAAAAATACTTTTTGTTATAACATGATTGGGTTTTTTTTACACTTTGTTCTGTTTCTACTCAACAAACTAATTTGATTTTCTTCTTTTTTTTTTTTTTAGATGGGTGCATGTGGTTTGTGCACTTTATGTTCCTGGAGTAGCATTTGGAGACATCGATAAACTACGACCAGTGACGCTCACGGAGATGAATTATTCAAAATATGGGGCCAAGGCAAGTACACTTTCTAAACCTTATTGAAGGTTAAATACTTCGTGTTGTTTTAGGTTTTAGGTTTTTGGACATGTTTACCTTCCTACAGGAGCTGCTTTCTAGATGTTTTTTTTTTTAATAAAAGTAAAGTTTTTCATGTAGGTTTTATATTAAAGCTGAAGTTGGAGCTAAAGTACTTAAAGAGTTAAAGTAGTGAAAGAGTCAAAGTTTAAGGATTAAAAGGAGCCAAAATGTAATCACAAGAATAAGACAGTCAAAACAGTCAAATTGTCAAGGGAAAGATAAGGTAGATGAATTTGTAAGTAATTTCAAGTATAATAAAATGTTTCATTCAAATATGTCAACCCCAAATGAAAATTTATAAGAAATAAATAGCCTACATCAAATCAGAACAGGCCTATCATTGAGACTGCTACTTTATTTTTGTGGAACAACAATAACGGACTGATTTGAAAAGAGTAAATCTGCATGTTTTTCTCTCATGTTTAGCAACACAAGCTGTGCTGCTTCTGCTGCTTTTCTGATCTTCTTAAATCAGAAACATCCAATTAACATAAAAACACCTAAAATTTCCTTTTTACTTTCATTTATGCACTGCGACAAGTGACACTATTGAATTGTCCGTTGGACAGAAAGCGTTGACAGCATTGACAAGCATGTACAATAGACACATGTTACAATTCTGCAGTCTACTTTGTACTAGGCCTGGGCAATAAACCGAAAATTTACTGTTACTAAAATGTACTACGATAACCGATGTCATTTTTGCCCATGTCGGTAAATTTGGTGTTATAATAAAAAAAGGAAATAAAAGTCCTTTCTGTCAGTTTTGACTGTATGTGCTGGTAGGCTATGTATATTCTCCTTTAAGACGAGGTACAGCGTGTGTAGTCACGTGACTCCACCGGCGGCATGTGTCAGAGTTGTAAACAAACGCTCCAAGGCTTCTCCCTTATCCTATGACAAAGCGCCTTTTGGTCACGTGATCCACAGAACGCAGAATCAAATAGTTGAGTTGAAAGTTTCTGAGGAGGGACTGCGGCGTTGCCGAAATATTGTTCATCGCAAGGAAAACTTAGTGCACAAATCAACGCAAAATAGATGTTGCTGAAAGCCCAGGTAGAAAAAAATCGTGGCAGAAAATCGTGATTTCAATTCAAAGCTAAAAAATTGAGATTCATATTTTTTCCTGAATCGTGCAGGCCTATTATAGATAGTGGTCTGGGATTTATCCTGCATGTATCGTTATCCAGGTAAAACTGCCCAATTTATCTTGATATTGATTTGAGGTCATATCGCCCAGCCCTACTTTGTACCCTAATTGAATTGACTATAAAGTGTACTTTCCAGATAGATTTCTCTAACATTAATCCAATTTTGCTTATTCCATACAGTACTTAATAACGATGTTAAAGAATTTTAATCAGTACAATTGCCAGTTGACATTTAAACACTAAATGTAGTTGCAGTGCCAGTTCAAGTTTGAGCAGTAAAACCATTCAGTTATCATTTTAAGAAGTGATGAAATCCCTTGAAATATCAAGTAGTGCTGGAAATAGTTGTATTTGCATTTTAAGTATTAACAGCAGTTGATATATCATGAGCGTTAGAGCTATAAGTAGATGTAGTAGTTGTATTAGTAGTACATGTAAATTGAAGAGACAAAATTAATTTTAGTGTGTAGTGTATCATCTGTAATATCAGTTAAAGCACCAGCAGTGTTTGATAGTGACAGAGCTTTTGGCACTCCATACTGATAAAGGTCATATACCTGAAGATCTGTTTGGACTTAATGAATTCAGCAAAAGGGCCTTTCTAAAGTCTAGCTCCTGGTAAGAACAAAGCACATTTTTAAAAATTTCATTGATCCTGTTTTCACACTTAACACATGCTGTGTTATCGCCAAAGGCAATGACCTCACTGTTTCATAAAGTTCTTCTGGAGTAGATAGCTACATGTTCTTTGCAGCCCAACCATTAATAAACAAACAAACAAACAAAGCAAAACATGAGGTGATAGGGTGTCTGAAACAAGTGATCACTTTCTCCCTGTTGCAGCTAAAACTTGTAGTCTTCCTGCTGTATTCTGTTGCATTTAGGAGTGCAGCTTTTGTGAGGACACACGCTTTGCTAGGACTGGTGTGTGCATCAGTTGTGATGCAGGAATGTGTCGCTCCTATTTCCATGTCACCTGTGCACAGAGGGAGGGACTGCTATCTGAGGCTGCAGCAGAAGAGGTAAGAAAAAAGACACAATGGCATATTATTTTATAACTACCTCCCTTTCTAAAGTGTGAAAAAAAACCTTAATGCTAGGAGCAGTGCTGCTAGGCAGCTTTTCAAATGATAAGCCAAAGTAAAGCAATATTAAGAGCAAATACAAGATACAATTACTCGCATAGTCCAGTTGACTTGCTTTTGACTTTTCAAATTAACCATGACCTGGATGAATGAGAATCTACACAGACAAATACAAGACAATACCAACTGTTTAAGCTTTGTTCCACAGCTTCTTAATGTTTAAGGTGAAGTACTTCCAAAATCACTCAAACTAAGTTGTAAGGCTTCATATCATTATTCAGTTATATCCACAGAGATACATAAGACTTTAATGGTAGCAAATTTTAAAAGTTTTTTTTTCTTTATTTGATTATTTCAAATTTGATTATCTTCAACTTACAGAGTCAAAAAAATAACAAGATGACTTGAGCATTTTGTCAGTCACTGCTGATCACGGAGCAGGATGAGCTCCTAGCCTTTGATCTAGGCAGCATGATGCATACAGTTGCCATAGTGTCCTCTGTGATGTCTTGAAAATGCTCTGCATATATATATATATACATATAAGGGAACAACATTTATATACATATATTTATGGGAACAGCTGGGAACATGCCAGCATTGGACAGTCACAAAAGTTTACTGAGATGGTTCCTCTGCTAATACAAGTTGGCCTCATAGTTTTGATTAGACTTAAATGGACTTACATTTACATTTTTAAATATTATCCAGTCCAATAACTATATGCAAAAGTTTCCCCTCACCCTCCTAATTTTACTGAATGACTTGTGATATATATATATATTTTTTAAATTGGTATCTTTAACATGAACCAAAATGGTATTGACCACTGTTCATTGTTCAAGGCAATTCTTCATCATTCTACCCGCAGCAAACCGCTCAGTCTACTCGATGGCAAAAAAAAGCATCTATCAGCTATAAGGTTCTCATTCTTTACTCATTATCGCAATTGTAAATGCATGTTTTTGTTTCCTCAGGATATCGCTGATCCATTTTTTGCATATTGCAAACAGCATGCGGACCGCTTTGACAGGAAGTGGAAAAGGAAGAATTATCTGGCCTTACAGTCTTACTGTAAGGTCTCTCTGCAGGAACGAGAGAAACAGCTTACGCCTGAAGCTCAGGTAAAAATTTTTTCATTCAAATCAGCTGCAGCAGCTTAATGGCAGAGAAAATGTCATACATTTGCATGTGTATTTGTACCTCTATTCAAAATGCCTACATGACTTTACAAGGAGGACAAGATGAGAATATACTGATGTTTGGACATTCGCTACGTCACAAGTAGAGTGGTGAAAATTTTGTTTTCATGTTACCTTTTTCATTCTTGTTAAACCAAAGTTAAGACTAAAAATTAGTTTGAGGCCACTGGCAACTTGCTGATGGTTCATTAACTTTAATGCGGAAGTATTTGAACATGTTTTCGTCCCACCTGCAGGCACGGATCACTACACGCCTACAGCAGTACAGAGCAAAAGCAGAGCTGTCCAGGAACACTCGGCCTCAAGCTTGGGTGCCACGAGAAAAGCTACCACGACCTTTGACCTCGAGTGCCTCAGCCATCAGAAAGCTGATGAGGAAGGCGGAGCTGATGGGCATCAGTACCGACATCTTCCCTGTGGACACCTCTGATGCCAATGCCAGCATGGATGGACGGAGGAAACACAAACAACCTGCCCTCACAGCAGACTTTGTCAATTACTACCTGGGTAAGGTATCTCATATTTACCTTGTTGTTGCATTCCAATTTATTCAGTTTGCAGGACTAAATGCCCAGACACTTGTAAGAAGTAAGTTAAACTGACAACTAATTTATTTCTAAATTCACTATATATATTTCAAAATCAGAGGGGAGAACCTAGAAACACTGATGCTTTGATGCCTATAAATAAAAAAGATTTCATAGGAGTAAGAGCCTACAGCGCACAAATTTGCATGGAAATCCTTGTCCACGCAATGGCAAAAAGATGATGACTATATAAATGAATAATATACAACTATATAATTTAGCTTATAAGTAATGTAAAGGATCTTTAACTGATAGATTTTTTAAGAAAAAAATTTACTAATAACTGATATTGAAATAGCAGCAGATATAACACATATGCACATCGTAAATCTACTATATAAGTAGAAACGCAGAGTGGTGTTACCTTATCACAAACAGCTTGCCAGACTTTTGGAAACTGATTCTCAACTATGATTTAGATTTGCAACTTGAATAGCACAACTGAAGCTCTCGCAAAGCTTTAGGCAGAGTTGTGTTGTGGGTATTGTAGCTGCCAGGCTTTTGGTAAGGAGGGATTGAAGATTCTGAGGGATTGATGTCATCCGCAGCACAAAAGCATGTATAAATTTCTTTACACCAATGATTGGGCTACTTTTTCAATAGGTTAGCATTGGTATAAAACCACAAGACATTGTTTTCCATTTCTTTTGTGATGTTGTTGGCTTGTATTTAAAAAGCAGCAATGAAATTAGCAGGACCAATTTCCCTTTCATCCTCCTTCAGAGCTGCCTGAGGAAAAACACTGAACTTAAAATGTGACTGGTATCTGCAGCTGCTCTGATGGTTATATCCTCCTTTTTGCACTTTTATTTATTCATGTGTAACTACTGCATAAATAAAATGTCAAAGTAACAAGCTTTCAGTCTCTACTTAAATTAACTGAGCTAAACTTAGCTCTAACTAAGCTAAAAGGGTTTAGCATTGACTTTATTACCATACTGTATATCTTGAACTGTTTTACAGAGTGGTTTGGAGTGGTTAAGTTGTGTCTAATGCTGTGTGAAGACACTCTCTCCCCAAATAAATGATTGTGTTGCCAGATGTAAGAGGGACCATGCCAGTAACCTTGAGAGCATACTCCATTAGCCTGCAGCAGAGGGCCTATCTGCCATCAGTGCACTCTCTCATGTGCTTTTTTCCTGTATATAGATTGTGATCGTGCTATTGATTTTTGTCCCATTGATATTCAGAGCGGAACATGCGAATGATCCAGATCCAGGACAACATCTCTGAACAGAAAAACTTAAAAGACAAGCTGGAGAGCGAGCAAGAAAAACTGCACGTGGAGTACAACAAGGTGAGGAGCTACAGTCCAGACTCACAATAAAAATGGGTCATTACAGGGGACAAGCCAGTTCATGAAATGTACAAAAAGAGTACTGCAACACATTTGCACCAAAAAATTATGGTATTAAATTGAAATAAGTGAGAAAATTGGATTATTCAAGCACAATGAATAGGACAAAAACAGACCACATGATTTAAGAATTATCACCTTAGCAAGAAACACTCGATGCAGATATGCCATGTAGTGGTTGTAGAAGATAGCTACAACCAACAATGTAATTTATTCATTTGTCTCTCAGAGAATTTAGATCTTATTCTGGATTTATAAATTTCAGAAATTAATTTTCTAAAATGGCACGTTTACATGTAAAACTTATGAGAATAATTATAACAATAACAATTAGTAATAATTCAAATCAATAATATAGGCTTTAAAAAGAGCTCTTTCAAGACTCAGAGTCTATAGTAATGCTAGCAGCTCTACAATGCTGTGCTTTGGGCTAAAATTACAGTTTTTGAGCAAACATGATAAATTCACCATGCTTTGCTTTTTCCTAATGATTATTTCTAGAGTATTTTCTTCATTTGTATTTTCTCTTTTAATTGGTAAGATATCTTATAGCACATTTGCAGCTTTCTTCACTCTTAGGACCCTGTTGAAATGTTTGCTCGAAATAGGCTTACATTTACTACTGTTACAACTACTACAGAATGGTTGCTGTTGTGTACAATGTGTAACTGTGTTTTGCATGGAAAAAGAAAAGAATAGACTTTTCATTTAAAGTATAAAAAGTTTTATTCAAAATAAAGGGTGCATGCTACTGCTACAAGGTTATGTTATTAGACATGCACTATCCCTGATATAACGCCTCCTTGTCTGCTCATTGTCAATAGTTATGGGGGGAATCTACTCAGTATTTAGTTGCTGTTCCTTTCACATTTTACGATTTAAAATGTGAATTCATGTTTGATGTTTACAATTCAAAATCATTGAGATTCCAATCCAGTTGGTAGCATTAATAAAAAGTCTTTTAATCCCAGAATAAGGAAAGCACCTGGGATTGTAGAAAGAGTTTATTTGAGCTTGCTGTAAGAAAACACCTGTGTATGTGTGCATCAGACCTTTAATATCTCAATACTGGATAGACTGCAACAAGATTTTGTACAGATATTCATTGTCAACTGAGGACAAATTCTACTAAATTCTGACTTTCACTCTCACACTACCATGAGGTTTACATTTCTGGTTAACAGTGAGGCATTAATACCCTCTCAGAGTGAATTATAGCTGGTTATTGTGTAACTTTTTTAAAACACCATCATCAATTTATTTGCATTTTATCATTCTGTCTTATAGATACTTTGCATCAGT
Organism: Acanthurus tennentii; assembly: GCA_029783805.1. Classification (NCBI taxonomy): domain Eukaryota; kingdom Metazoa; phylum Chordata; class Actinopteri; order Acanthuriformes; family Acanthuridae; genus Acanthurus; species Acanthurus tennentii. The sequence goes on along the minus strand of JAPZDZ010000008.1, from coordinate 20,612,120 downwards.
AACTGAAAAGCCAAACAAAAAAACAATTAATAGTAAAAATAATAGGAAGATTGATTTATAATACAAATAGTTGTTAGTAGCACCCCTAATCCTGGTGTTTGTCTGACATGCCACCTCTGTAAAGAGGCTGCTTGCCCATCTGTCAACATGAGGAAGGGAATACAATAGCAGAGTAAAAGTCACAAGAGTTAATGTTGCGGTTAGTCCTCTACCGTGTGTGTTAAGCGTTATTAATGGAGTGTGTGTTGCTAATTGCACTGCCAGAGTTGCTCAAACATGGCTTTGGCCTTGGAGAAAATTCTGCTGGAGGAATTTCATTATAATTCTCTGATAGATAAATAGTTGTAGAACCCAGTTCAAGGTTTACTCGTGACACAGGGCCCAAATCCTGTAGATCATATGAAGTGTTGACATTAAAGAGTTACACAAACTGCTAAATTAAATCAAAGCCTCACCTGCATTTTTAGTGGTGCAGCTGTAAATAATGTAACATTTATACGGCCCGGTTATCCTCAGTTGGATTTTAATCAGTCTGTGGCCCTTCCATCCTACCACTGTAACTGTGAAACAATCAAACCAAAGCAAGGGGGAAGGTTTTTATAGAATAGCCTTGTTATAGCTGTCAGAAAACAAGGAATGTTTGTTATGTTTTTTGTTTTTTTGTTTTTTTTTTGCGGGAATGGGTATCAAATCAGTAAACCTTTGTGAACAACAGAGAGCTGAAGTAAAACCCCAGCCTCTAGATTTTGCTCCAGATAAAGAGAAACCTCATTTAAAATTGTAGATATAAATAGTAGAATTGTATAAAATTGTTTAAATAAAAAAATAAAAATATATACAATAAATTGAATGACTTAATATTGGACTTTTTGCAGTGTAAAGTCAGCTGCCATTGAAATTTATATTATATTCATAATTCATATGTTTGAATTTGTGTTTGTGTGTATTCATGTGTGCATCTATGCAAAAAAACGGAGCAGAAACTGAAATGTCCTTGCCTCATATTGTCTCCCCTCCTGCAGCTCTGTGAATCTCTGGAGGAACTGTTGAATGTAAATGGAAAGCTTCGAAGTGAAGGCCAAGCCATGTGGACTCTGCTTGGGGGGATCCTGGGCCAGGTACTATCACCATTACTCTTTCTCCTAATTCAGATTAGTTGCTCAGAAAGTTTGTGAAAGACTGTTAATTGATTTCCAGCGCAGCAGTGGTTTGTGATAGAGATTGTGTCCAGATTGTAAGTAGCAGCCCACATGGCCACTAGTGAGCTGTTACTGAAGTCTATAATAACCCTGCTGTTTATAAAAACCTTTTATTTTGCACTAACTGATTGACCTGTCACTTGCCATGTATCAGACCTGAATGTGGGGACGTAAAAACTGTCTCCCACTTCTCGTTCCTATGGCAACCAATTGCAAAGATGTGCCCCTATGGCTGATGGGTTATGCTGATGGGTTACATAATGAATGTGAACTACATCCTAGGGAAATAGACTGAGATCTTTAGTTTTTTTTTTTTTGTTATTTTTGGAACTAACTAAAAACTGAATTTAAATGTAAAGTCATTGTGACAGTTTAAATACGCAGTGCTCCAAAAAAATAATGGTAATTAGATGTATATGAGGATAAAACAGCTGTCCAACACTACTTTCTTAAAAGATAAATCTGTTTTACATTGAAGTTTTACTAACTTAGATAGACAGGCATGAGTATTTAGTGTACACTTTAAAAAAAGGTTAAAAAAAATAGGAAAAGAATGATTAAACGGATAAACAAAGTAAAAAATACAGATTAACTACTATTATATTAAATAATTAAGGAAATTATTTATTAGAAGTCTACCCAAATGTTATTTAACCACTTAACCGCTCTACTATAAAAATACTACAATATTTTATTTTTAATTTATTCTAATTAATATTTCAAATTCATTTTGCAGAAAATATGTGTTCATAATGTCAGTTTTTTTAGATTAGTCACCAGTTTCATCCATGTTTTTGCTTACAAGCCCCAAAATTCATACACTGTTGCTAAATTAAGGTCAAGTTTTTAAGATTTAGGTAGATCTATTGGCATAATATTGAATAAATTAAGTATAATGTACATAATTATGTAATCAGTAGTGTATTATCACATGAAAATAGAAGTTACTGTGTTTTCTTTAACTTAAAATGAGCCCTTATATCTGAAGAGGTCGGGTCCTCTGTAATGGGTTCGACCATATTGCACTGCCTTGTTTCTACAGATGTTCAAAAGACAAACTAAATACTGAGTTTATGGATAAAAGTTGACATTTTTTGCAAGTGTTTCGGCAACTATAGGCTGCCCTGCATGCTAGAACAGCAGGAATGTCTAAGTAACTCTGAATCAAACTGCTAGTAAGTGCTTTGACACATTGCAGGCAAGATCACTTTGCATTAGAGGTTGAGGCTACATAGTAGACCAGGATACTTGCAAGCATGGTTTATGAACTTATTTTCAAAACATTTAAGGTTAGCAACTTGTGCAATTGGTGATAGCTAACATGAAATGTAATAACACTGTAGAGCGATGAGTTAAGATTTTGAACATGGGTAGTAGGAAACTCAAAGAGATAGCATCTAGCCCAAAGCTATTCTGGAATAGACTTATTCTTTGATCCTTTTACTCAAAAAAGTAAGGTTAAAATCTGCAGATAATGTTATGCTTTAAGTATCAAACAACTTAATAACAAACTAAATTGAACCACAACCAGTTATATCAGCCCCTTGATAGGTAAAGGTGACTCAATGTGGTTAATTTGTATGTCACAATACTGCAAATCCAATTTTAACTTATCTGTGATTGTCCAGATGCCATATACTTGACAAAGTCTCCATTTTCAAAATAAACCCATTGTGTAAGTTTCTTTAATCTGCATGTGACCACCAGTGATGATTCCATTGGTTGTGATAGTAAGTCCAATTGCATGTAACCTTAAAAAAGAGCCTTTTTCTCCCTTTATTTATTACCTTAGTTAACTTGCATAGTTTACAGTCCCAATCCATAGTCTCATTCTTCTTCAAAAAGGCATTATGATTATTTTGTAAATTATTGACCCGTCAGGGTAAAATAGATGATAAAGCAGGGCGTGCTTTAAGACATGGCCAAGCTGCAATGAAAAAAACAATAGCCAGGGACATAGCAATGCATTGCCTTACCAGCTTCTATCTCTTGTTCAAACATGGTTCCAAAAAGACCAAGATAGGGACCAGCCATAATGCCAAACTGAGGATTTAAAACATCATGGTGGCTCTGTCTACTATTTATTATACAGTTTGTCCATCTTTAGAAGGTCTTTTTAGAGTAGTATTCGTATGATATTCATGAAAGGATGCAAAATCTGAGTGTAAGAATAGGCTTTTGATTCTACACTGTAGCAGCAGCATCTGTTTGTGAAACTTTTTCTCTTTTCAAATTGACATAAGCAACCTTAAAGAGACCTTGAGATTTTCAAGAAAGGAAGATGGTTGATTCTTTTAATCTTTTATTCGACTGTCTGTTTCATCTACTAAAAGGAAGCTGTCATTCTCTAGAGGTACTGGCTAATTCAATAAAAAAACGTACTAAAAGTATGATTGTTGAGAGTATAAAACTTGAAGATAAATGGTTAAATGATATTAACGCTGTGGAGAGGAAGCAGAATGGACAGGGAGTAGATGGAAAACTGGCAGTGATTCTGCAATGACCACCATAAATCACCTAATTATAAACACGCACCGTTTAAGTAGCAACATCAGTCACAGCTCTGCATGCTTTTGTGTCATCTATCTGCCACATTTTCATCTCCAATTTGTCATCCTGCCCGTACATTTGCAAAAATTATTGATGTCCCCAACAGGGACTCTCATCCCTCTTCCAGTACACACTCCATGCTTTTGTTCCTGATGCCCCTGGAAGTTTTTCACTCCTGGCAACTTCACAAGAAAAAATTCAGAAAACATTTTCCACCAGCCTCTAAAAATGCCATAAGACTAAAACTTGTAGTAGGCTGCAGATATAGTCACATAGTATCAAATCATCTGTTAATCATGACTCCTCTTCAGTGATAGCCATGACCAGAGGCAATAAGTTTCTGAGTTGTCAGTAAACTTGATATCAAAAGCAAAGTTTGCATAAAGTATCCATTGGGACTCTAGGTTGAACTAATGCATTCCAGTGGTCAAAAGTCAGGGTCACTGTAACCTCATGTCTGAATACACACTGATAATTACAACATGTTACATTTTACACCAAAATGTCTAATCATAATAATGTAACTGTTATGCATTTTGTTGAGGTGTGCACTTACATTATTCCATCTGTTTCTGACAATATTCATAGTCAGAGAAGTCTGTGAATTTGTTCAAGATAAAGGTATATTTTATTTTTCAGGAATTATTCAGCAATTACAAGTATACTTTGTTAAAGCAAATAAAAGGAATTTAATAGAACTGGAATAGATTTCTATACAAAAAATACAAAAAAAATACAAGATTAGGTAAGTCGCATCACATTGCAAATCTGCATTTGTCACGAAGCGCTTAACTCAGTAACAGTCTTTTATGTTTTGTTGTGAGCCTTGACCCTTTGTTGTTTCACTTGAGTCCTTCTCACAAAAGCTGATATTTGTTGGAACCTGGTAAAGTTGCAGTTGTGTACTTGATAAGAAAACGGTAACACCAGATGGGTTACCTTAAGCGATATTAAAGTTTTCTAAGGCAAAGTTAAAAGTCAAGCAAATGTGGCCTACTAAACATAAATAATATGATGGAGAATTTGAATTAAACTGAGAGCTGACTGCTTTGCTGACTGGTGGAAAAACTGTGAGCAGAGAAAGAGGAAAAATTAAATTTGGTTTTGGTCAAGACCACAGAGAACAGTTGGGAAGTCCTATGGTCAAGACAATAAACCAAGACAATGTGAGGTAGCAACATGCTGCACACATTAACTATGTGCACAGATAAGAATGGATAAAAAAATAAAGAGCAATATTTATAGTTTTTATGTATATACTATATACATTTACAACCAGAAGAAAATTTTGAAGTGGATTTTTTTCAGTTTGCATCTGGAGGAATGCAAACAGCAGCAACAGGACAGAGAAATTTATATGGTCAGCATCCTCACATAAAAAGTTCAACATCTTGAAAACGCTGCAACCTAGACTGCATTTGAGCAATGAACATCACTGATACAAAACACAGAGTCTGCCTTTCTTCTTTCTGCTGGAGTCCCTTGCTCTGTTGGCTTGGAACTCAGTCCACTCATTGAGTGCAACAACATAATCCAGGATGTTGTGGTAGAGACAGGTCTCTGCAAAGATGTAGAAACAACAGTCTCCGATTTTAGTTGCTTGGCCAGTCTGATTCCAATTTTGTTATTCTGCTACAATACATTAGCTGGGAGCAGTCTTAGGTTCAAGCTGGGCTAATGGCTCTTACTCCAGCTCAATTCTTTTTCTTTCTGAGGCAGTCTTGCTGGACTCACTAATGGTCAAAAGATGCTGTAGGCAGTGGTTGTTTTAAAAAATCCACTGCTCCTAATCCAAGCCATGGGCTTCCATTTCCAGTGCACATGAATGTATTCATAGGTCAAATGTGTTACAGCAATAAAGCCAAAAATAAATTACAGATTTAAAAGAAAGAAATTAGCTTAGTTTATAAGAGCTACCAGGCTGCATGCGGCACTGTTGCCATTTAAAGGACACTGTGTGCCACAGCTTTATATATTTATTACTGAATTTAGTTATTTATCTATTACTTCTACATTTTTTACCTTTGTATTACATATGGTGAAACTGCTCTTAGCAACAGAAAGTGCCCAGTTTGCTCCTGCAATGTAATGTTTTGATGTGTTTTCCCTGAGGACAGAGCGAGATGGCAGGAAGTGAGACAGCTTAAAGCTTGTCTGTATATACTGTTTCCACTCACTATAATCTGTACCTTTAAGCTTCTTCATCTGTCTGATAAAGCATGTTAACAATGTTGAAACTGCTCCGTATCAGCAGTAGAGACGCTTACTTGTGGTCAGCTGCAGACTGCAGTCCAGGTTGAAGAGATAGCCCCAACAGCCCCTTGTGCCTTGGTCACCCTGTCCCCCCATCTATCAGGCCTCCCTGCAGGGATGCTCCCTGGGTGCTGCAGGCAGAGCGAGCGTGCCCAGATTAGAACTTCCTCAGGGGAAACCTTGTCTGTTTAGTGACAGACTCAGTCCCTACGAGATAAGTTTTCTAATTAACCCGCATGGCAGCAATGCACCTGAGATGCAGGGAAGAATAAACTGGCTGTCTGCTGCTGCTTCTAACCCACCACATACAACAGGTTCCCTTTACCTCTCTTCACAACTCTGCTGTGAGGGAACTTTTACTGCTCTGATTTAACTAACACTTTATTTGGACAGAGTAAACTCTCAGCTAACACAAAGTAGGTGTTCAGTAAAGTGTACAGTTCGATAAGTCTTACTCTGTCCTTGGCAACCCCAGCCTACAATATACTTCTTGTCTGGGGTGTAGTGGGTGTGCTTAATTTGTGAATGATTTTGCTCTGAGACAGAATATTCAGCTAGGCTGCACAAAACGTGACAATTTACTCTCATAACAACAACATGAACTCTTTCTAAACCTGATTAGCTACAATAACACACATGGGACTATCAACTGTCTGTAAACATCAGGCTATGCAATAACGGAATTACGCTTTGTTATTTATCTGGGACACCAAGTCTAAGAGTTTCAGGATTGAACATTATCAAACTCTTAACCATATATACTATACTATGAAATTAATAAATCCTCTCTGTATGATTTTCAATACTTTTGAAAATAAAGACCCTTCTCTTCCTAAAAGAGGATTCAGAGATGGTGTATTGAGGTAATGATTTGTAGTATACAGTACAGACCGTTAGAGGTCAGTCTCTAGTGGTGGAACAAGCAGCTGAGCTTGGAAAGATGGCTATTGCTAGTGGATAATGTTATAGGACCAAAAACAAACAAAGACCAAAAAAACCACTTTGCCCCTGTATCAGAATCTCTTTTGTTAAACCCTGATGATAAAGGCGAGCAACTGTTCACCATACTGATGTTTCAGTGTCCACTGTGGCAACAAGGGTCTCTGGATCCCTTCGTGTAGAATCTATCAAAAGGGCCTTTATATCTCATCTATTTGGTATTCTCTTGGCTATGGCTAAAAAAGTAAGTTAACTGTTTATTAGACACAGAGCATTGTTGGCTAGGCAATGTCATACAGATACAATTATTTTTTTTAAACACAAAAAAGGCTCTTTTCTGATTTTATTCAAGCCTCTTAGCTTAACCAAAAGAAAAGAGAAAATAATTCCAGACTTACCTCTCTTAACCATGTACTTGAGACTAAGGATTAAGACTGTAGACTATGCAAGTTTACTCAGGTAATAAATCAATTGAAAAAAAGGCTCATTTAGAAGATTATATGCAATTGGACTTGCTATTACAACCAGTGGAATCATCACTGGTGGTCACATGCAGATTAAAGAAACTTACACGATAAAGAAAAGTAACTAATAAATGTAATTCTGCGAGTATTCCATGTATTCAGTCTGTAGTTTTTGTTTGGATTTTAATTAAATTACTTACATTTTAAATTACATAATCTCTCACTTTGTTACTCCATGCATGTGTGCACAAAAATGACAACAGGAATTTAGTTAATCTTGGAGATGCATTTATTCTGATTTCACTTGCTAAAAAGTTCAGCAATTTGCATTAAACTTAGAGATATTTTTATGTAGCTTTTTCTCAACCTTCTCTGAATTTACTCTGAAAGATTCACCAACTTTGATGTTAACAATTTTGTATTAGACTAATCCCACAGAACGAGTGTTGTGAGTGTTCTGTGGGTTAGAGGAACTGTTAGTGTTCCTCTACATCAGTGATCATCAACTGGCGGCCCGCAGAACCGTATCCAGCACTTGACTGGATTCCAAAATGAAAACAGATGCAATAACTCTGTTCATGGATTTGTCTGGGGCAAGTTCCTCCAGAACGGTGACCATGCACTCCTTTAAAACCTCACTTTCTGTGAAAGGCCGGTTATGTTTGCAAAGCACCTAGGCAGCCTGCAGAGATGCACACGTTACTCTCTCTTGATCAGTTAAAGTTCCAGTAATAATGCCACTTGCACGGGAGTAGGCGGCTTTCAATATGTGATTTTTCTCTGACTGCTCAGGATATGAATCCTTGAAATTTGTATGTTTAGTGTTGTGGTGACGGCGCAGATTATAT
>JAPZDZ010000008.1:20574334-20599744 GCA_029783805.1 Acanthurus tennentii | reverse complement strand
ATGAACAGAAGTAAGAAAACTATCCATTTTGTACAAAGAGCATTTAATTGTGCTTTATAGTTTGTTCTGTAGACACAAAGCAAGGAACAAAGTAATTTATTTAACCTTTTGAAGCAAAGGGGATGCAAAAATGAAATAAAAGTTTGTACTTGGTTGGTACCTGGTGGTTCAGCATGGTGGTCAGTAGGTACTACAGATATAGTCTAAAATGTCGGCTACCCTTAATCAAAACCTCATGTGTCCTTTTTCAGTTTTGACAGGCATATTTCTCTTACAGTTTAATACCTGTTTCAGCAATACAGCTTAAAAAAAATAGGAGTAAAACAGAAAAAGCATAGTAAGTTTAACAATGCTACCAGCTGTTGCATGTGCATGCCTAACTGTATGCAAATATAACAGCCCATGTTATACAAGTCCTAAACAAGTCCTGCTTTTGTTATGTTTGAAAAGAATTCACTCCCAGTTTTGAATATCGCACTAAGGCTTCTGTACTGTTGGCTGCTCTCGACCATAGTTTGTTCTCCAAATTAGTCTAACTTAAAGAAACTTGTCAACAAATGGTCCTGTCTCAGTGACAGTAAGTGTTGGACAAGGTTAAGAGGGTAGTGCGTCTGTTATCAAATGTCTGACATAGAGATTATCTATTATTTCTAGGACTGTCGAAGTTAATGCGTTAATAACGCGTTAAAGCCAACTTCTTCTAACAGCACTAATTTTTTTAACGCGCGATTAACGCACGCACAGTCTGTGCCTTGCCAGCTCCCGTAGTTTCAGGAAGTGGCGCTGATATACAAACGGTTACAAAGCAGAAATGGATACAGAAAAGGGACTTTTAAACAGAAAGTTTGGCTTTCAAGTTTTGCCCGATGGTTCTCTGGACAAAACAAAGGTAACTTGTATTTATTGTAAATGTGAACTACGTTACCACTGGAGCACGTACAGTCTTAAATACCACATGATTGGAGAGTATCTGAACAGTATAAGTACGTAATTGTTTTGGAATGTTCCAATGAAAATAAAAATAGAATATTTCCACAAAGGAATTATTATTGTCCTCTCCAATTTTTCCCAGAGTTTAAGAAACACAATAAATATCTTGTTAAGTTACATATAGAGCAGGGTAAAAAATTAACAATTATTTTGCTTTAATTTGAGTTAACTCAGGACACTTAATCGCAATTAAAAATTTTAATCGACTGACAGCCTTAACTATTTCATAAATGGAGTTATAACCCTCATAAAGAAAAATCAATATATTTGACGGTTATAGTTGATACTAACATAATATAGCATCTACGTTGTGTCAGTATAAAGTGGGAATACTTTTAGTGTTCATTCTTAGTTTACAAGAAGTGACACATTAGGATCCACAGTTTGTTTATTCATATTAGTCCTGACATTTGAGGCCAGTCAGTTGCAGCAGGATTTTCAGATGAAGGATGCTGAGATGGTGAAAATGTCACTCTCACTTCTCTCAAATGCTTCAGGTCCTTATCTTGAGAAGAGATTAGTGCTTTTTTTGTCTATTTTTCTCATTTCTTAGATATTGTGTCGCTTGGCAAAAAAGAGAGAAGCTTTTAATATGGCTGTTTTCTATAGTAAAGAAAGAGAGAGAGAGAGACAAAGCTTGTGTTACAGAACATGCTTGTGTTTGTGTGACACAATTTGTTTGTGAATAAAGTAATTAATTTGGCATTGAGTTTAAACCAGTAACTTGGTTTATTGGTCAAAAATTAGAAACCATTTAAATGATTAAATTTTGGGGATGCAGAGTCATAATTAATCATACAATTGAGCATGTAAAAAAATAGCTACAGAGACTACAGGGCACTGTAGTCTTTTGTACAGCATACAGAGGAAGCAGAAGCTTTGTTTTTGGAAAGCGCCTCACTGATTGCAAGGCAGTATCTATTCCCACTTCGTTCTTTGACTTTTTGCACTAAATAGTATTATCTGAAGGGGTTGAATATTCACAAAATGATAAACAATTTCAGAAACTGAAAGTAACTGTTGACTTTGTAGTTGAAATGCTGATAGTGTTATTGCGCGTCCTTAAAAGAACGTGTAGGATTCTGTAATCTGCATCAAAACACAGGGATAACTGTCATCTCCCCTCAGTATACTACTGTCTCCCAAAGGTTCCTGGAGTGAACATGAAGTTATTTTTTTCTCCTCAGAGTTGAGTTAAGTTGATTGTGTATGTGTTTGTGTGTTGCTGCAGTGTATGTTGGCTAGTTGGTTTCATTTGTTCAACTCTCATCCTTTACAATTATCTTTTACATTTGTCTTTCAATTTGCTTATTTAGTGATTAAACCAAAAACACTTGAAACTGCTGTCGTCCCGATATTCAAATTTGAGTTCCACTTTTTTTGGTTAGGTTGACATAACATCATTAAGAAAACAAATTTTTGACTTTTGGGAATCTGCTTTGAATCGCATGAGATTTAATAAATAAATCAAATTTTTGTTGGGACACTTCTGATTGGACCACAGTGGTAGGCATAAAAGCATTGCCATTTCAAGAGCAACACTACAAGAAGAATCTACAGGTAGATTATATGGTTAGATTTATGATACATAACCATTGATGAGAACAGATAAAGTAACTGGGTCGGATTTTAAGTTTTCGTACTCCATATCAGGCCAAAAAAAAAAGCAAACCCCCCTTCAATTAAAGAATATTTTCACATTTTTGAAAATCAGTTCATTCACTTTCCCAGAATGAGCTGATTTTCAAAAGAATGAAAATAGGACATTTATGTCTTTAATGCAGAGCTGGAGTCAGGAAGTGGTTAGGGTAAATTAGTTTAAGTACTAGAAACGGGAATAGTTAGCATAAGTCCATAAAATATTAAGAAGTTTTTTTTTTGTTCGAGGTTTTTTTTACAGTTGTTGCTCATCAACAGTAAAAGTAATTTAACAGTGCGTGTTAAGTACTGGCTGGAAGAAACAGTTTTTTTTTTTTTTAAAGTCACATATATTGGTATGTTGATTTTCTTCTTTTGACCAAGCCCCTTTGTGTTGTTTGTGTTAAGCGCCATTTGGTTAGAAAAAGCTGTGAGGGTCTGTGTTTCTTTACAGTAAAGACTAAAGATTTAGACCTGTGATAATACAAAATCAATACAGTTCATTGAGAGGAGCTCTGTTCTCCTCTGTTCTTCTCATCAGGCAATGTTCTGAGTGTGACCAGGCCAGCAGCGATGAGGCTGATATCGCCATGGAGACGCTACCTGACGGCACCAAAAGGTCCAGGAGGCAGATCAAGGGACCAATCAAATTCATCCCACAGGAGATGTCACCAGAGCCCAAGAAACATCAAGTGAGAGGCACGGTGTGTATTGACACACTGGAAGAGCAAAATGTGATCCGTAGAAGTATATTTGATTCTGAAAACATGTCTGTTAATGTTTACAGTTAAAAATAGTGAAAAGTTTATATTTTTAAATCGTCCTTCACTGAAACTAGAGTGTAACTGGTGTCAGTGTTGGCTAATTGATCGATCTCTATCAATTACAAATAATTAGCTTGTATTCTCATTATCTTAGGCTCTCCTTAAGCTTCCAGAAGATTGCCCAAGGTGATAGTGTGTTCATGAGCACAAAATATATATCTAAAAAATCTGTTGTTTAAGAAGGCAGTGCAATGGAATACAAAGTCAGAGAGGCGCAAAAGAAAAAAAAACGTGGATTTGCTATAGGTAGAATTGCATCTATTTAAAAGAAAAAAAATTAACAGATGAAAAAATGTAGTTATTCTTTTTAATATTATTGCTTGACCTGATTAGAGGCAAGAGTGAGGGGTGAAAGGAAAAGGCCTGATCAAATATCCTGAAACAAAAGACATCCATCTCCTGTCACACCCTCCGAAAACCCTCAGTAATTCTTCAGAGAAATACAAGTTTTTAAATTTTGTTAGAGTTATCTGCGGGGCAGTCCTGTGTTTTAAAAGTAGTTTAAATATTGGCTCATAGACAAATAAGGAAGCAGAAACTTAAAGTTAGACATTATGAGCCAGAACATCAGCCTGCTACTCAGTCAGATAATAAAGCAACAGACATCCACAGAATTAAAACGCTGATGTTGATATCCACTGTGCAACGTAAGTGATGTGGATTTCTTTTACCTTAGAGTGGTTTCATGAAAGGCAAACTGAATTGATTTGTGCACAAGTCATTAAGATAAAATCTCTTGAGGATGGAGAAAGAGGATTTAGCACAAATGCAGTTAAATGTCAGTCAAAAACTTATTAAGAAGTTAAGGGACAGATTCCTCCTGATATTCTCTAACCACCATACAGTATATTTCCATACAGCTTTCTAGAGTACAATTTTTGAGTCACAAATTAAAATCTTATAAAAATCAATTATTAGAATAAATAAAAAAGTTAAAAACACCAGCATTGGTAGATATTGATAGCATAGGTGCTAAAAACATTTAAAAAGAAAAGATTTTAAGGGAACTTATCCTCCATGATTTGTTTGAAAACTTTTATTGTCAACTTATAAATAATGAGTCATTTTCAATTAAAAAGAATGACACAGGGGCACACACAAGACATTTAATTTACAAACTAACAAAGACCTACGTAAAGAAAAGGCAGATAATGCTGAAAGTAAAAAAAGTTCTCAGATATTCTGCCTGTTAAGATAGTTGAGGAACTTTTTTTTTTTTAAATGCTTACTTGAATTTTTAAAGGTTAAAATGTTTTCTACTATTTCTTTTTATTATTTCTTCAATTTAGCTGAGATCTTTTAAATAATGCTGATTCTTTTTGAAGACTTGATGTTCACTTCATGAAATAATATGAATTTAACATTATATTCCAGAGGCTTTTAATGATAGTTTTATAGTTTTTCCTTCATTAATTTTGTCCAAGGATGTAAGTTCAGGATAAAACATATAATACGAGCTAATATAACATAAGATTATAACAAGTAATTTTCTATAGATAAGTTCATAATTCATGTATCATCCAAGATAAAATGTTCAGCACCTGTGACAGAAATAGATGCTCATGCAGTTGGAAAGTTTTAAATTAATCTAGGCTACAACAGTGTCAATTTGGTGTCAATGTTGCCATGAATCTTCTGACTGTTTCCTACAACTTATTTTTTTCAACAAAAAACGTGTCAGTGTAACATGTTGTGTCGCCTGTGAGAGGGAACAGAACCCTCTCTCCATCCCTCACTGGATCCTACTTATCTGTCCCGACCATGCTCTGATCGTGCGATACAGTGCAGCCTCCCAGCACCCTCAAAAAACACTTCAGATTGATATCTGACAGCTGGGTGGGGAGGAAGGGGGGCTGGAGTTGTCATTCACTTCCCTTTTCTTTTTCACTGTCAATATGTGACCCAATGCCACTCACCTAGAGGACTTGAGGGAACTTTCCTCTTGTGACTTTGGATGCTCACAGCAGAGTCGGTTCCACTGAAGCTGCGGTCTCTGTTACAAATATAGAAATGAACAAAGAAAAAGAGGAGTGTCTCAGCCACTTCTCTGCTCTCTGCTCTCTATCTGTGTTAGAGGGGAAATAGCGGCATGTTGGAACACAGTGGCAGTCTGGGTTAATGTGTTTGTCTGTTCAGGTTTGGAAACCCAGGGCCCAGACATGTGCCGAGGACCCTGCTGGAGCTCTCAGGGATTAAGCAGCTCTCTGATTTTTCTCGCAGCCACAGCCACTCGGGCGAGGCACTTCAGTGCAGCATTTATCTTCAAATGCAAGGCGTGCAATGGCAGAAGCTAAAAAGGCCCCGCTTTGCATTTTTAATGTTTTTACCAGGGCACCCAAGCACTGGCACTTCTCTAAAGCCATGTTTCAATTTATCAGGACTGGCTAATCGACCTCCTGCTGGCCTCAGAGGCTGAAGTATGTGTGTGTGTGGTTGAGAGTTTGTATGTCAGGAAGCAGCATGTGCGCACACATACACACATTTACATTTGGCTGAAATGGCTAGCATGGCCCAGTGCCACCTTGATGAAGCTGCAAGTCTTGTAGCTGTTATTCATGGCCTGCAGTGGGTAGTAAAAGCTCTAAAGTCAACTTGTGAGCTGGATTTTATTTAGCATGTATGTAATGGCAGTAGCTGTAAAATTAATAGACCCTAGTACACTGTATGATTTTACACAGCCTCACTAAAAATCATCTTAAAAATGTTTCTTTTTAGACTGAGCTTAATGTAGGGACAACACATTAACACACTGTTTTTGTTTTTTTGTAATTTATGGAAATAAACAGAAACAGAGTTTTTTAAACCTCTATCATGAATCAGTTATGTAACAGACCATTTCTCACTAATAGTACATTTTATTCACCCCTCTCTGATGCTAACAATGATTTAATTCATAAATAATTCATAAATGCACCAGTAAACTTTCTATTTTGAAATAGAAAATTAAAGCACAGTGAAACATCCTCAAAACAAAAGACTCTTGTTTCTAAATACACAGCAAGGACATGTATTCAACCCTGAAGGTTATTTTACACATTGACACTGTGAGCAGACAGCAACTTACCTTTGAGGATACTGATGTGATGCCATGTGGCAACTGAATCTTGTTTGAACCAAGACTGTGGGTCAAAATTAGATCAGGTTAAGTGGCTACTGATTAACAAATTTCAAGCTGATTTTTTTCTCCCACTAATTTCTGTTTTTTGTCCTAACTTTTCACTCGATTTACAAATTACCAGCTTTTATGCCACACAAAGTAGATGGATCCTTGGAAGTTAGCCTTGTTTTCCCACTTGGTTTATCTGTTTGAGCCAAGTTGATGCAGTTTTCATCTCAAACAAACTTATCATATTTCATTTGTTTTTTCTTAAAATTTCAACATAAACACCCCTAAGGGGGTAAAGCACTGGTTTGGCAACTGCGTGGCAGCTGTTACTGTACTCCTAACCCAATTACTGTAAAAATATCTCACATTGTGATGTATTTTGAGCACATTCATTTTGCAGAGCAGCAATAATGAATATAAAAAATGCAAAACCATTTAAGTAACTTACATCTCTGAAAACACATTTTTTGTTATAAATTCAATAAAATCAAGCTGCAAAAAGTGAAAGTTTTTTTAATGCTGCTACTCACCAATTCACCATTTTGCAGGAATACATTCTTTTGCTTTCCTCATATATCGAGACATGTTTTAGTTTGAGGTGATAGAAAAGATTACTCATGTTATTACCCCTTAAAACCAGTTAATTGCAGATTATCGTTTTTCTGCTTGTTTTCTGAGTGTTTAAATCCTAACCATGTCTGATGAATGTGGCATCAGAAGTATGTGTTCAAGATGATTTGCTGGCACATAACAACAACACCTGCGATAAAGCTTTTATGTCTTTTTATTTGTTTTAAGTCAGGCAAAGTGAGCAATCCACCAATTGGCAGGAAGGAGTCCAAATTCATACCTAATTTTGTACTGTTTTTTCATCGACCCCCAAGTACAACTTATGCTTTTTGAGGGATGGTGGTATCAGTGGCCATGGAGTCCTTTTGCATTGTTGAATAAACATTCACATAAAAACTAGTTAGAACTACAGACTTTCACTCACAATCACAAAGTCTACGTTGTTCTTACAGACACACTGACAACCTCCACACGTGTCAGTCTTTGCTGTTTTTTGTGTAAAAACAGCTGAACAGTTTCTACATTTGTAAAGTGTGTTTTTCTAGAACAGACCTGCTGAATGATGTCATTTTAAAGTAGCTTGACTTCTGAACTCTGAAAAAAACAGTATACTGAAAACATAGGGTTTTTTTTCGACATTCAATGCTTACAGGTCCAACTATTAAACTTTTTTTTTTTTTTATAACGTTCTTGTCTTTATTTGATGCATGTACATTGCCATCCAAACCTGCATGCAATTTGAAGGGAGGTTTAAGGGGAATTTCGGGGTTCATAAGGCTGAGTGCAGGTGGTGATAAAATGTTCCTCTTAATGGGTAATGATTTATGACGGCCCTCTACCACCTCAGTGCTAACATGAAGACCTCCCATATGAACATATGCCATTAATCAGTCAGAAATTATAAGAATTAAGTTAATATACGTAGTTACTACCACTTCCTATGCTCTGTTAATTTCTCTAATCCTGTGTGAAATGATTCATGCTTGTTAAAGATGCACTGATGTACTTAATTAAAAGATTGATTTTGCCTTGGACTTATAAACTGCATGCAGTTTTAATTTCCTCACCTGAGCAGAGCCTAAGATTATCTGTGCTGTGTGGCTGAGCATTTTTAGCTGAACCAGCTACTGAACAGCACTCTGCACTCCCTGGCCTTATAGATTACTTTAACAGACAATACTTTAATGCATAAATAACTAAATAATGTCAGGCCTTTTGTTTGGCGGTACAGCCGTAGGAGAAATAGTAAAGGACTGTAAGAGCCAATTGGCAGCATTCTAGCAGTTAGCATTCTTAATGATAAGTGCTCCATCTGGCGAGTTGTAGTGAGCCAAAGGCGACAGATGGAATTGTTTTCACAATCTGTTAAAATATGTTGTTGATTTTTCTTCCCCTTTTAAACCCTTCCCAGCAGCTCAGACACTTGCTTGCTTAGCAACAAGATTTTTATTTCCTTTGCTCAGTTCCTGCAGAAGAAAGCACAACTTAGACCAATGGACTAGAAAAGAGTGGTGCCAGGCATCCATCTAACATTCCATAGAAAGAATGTGATTGGTGTCCTGGCATGTTACATGCATATTTAATGATGAAATATTTATCTAGGTGTTTAGGTTGTAAAATAAGTTTCAGTCCTTAATACTGTTTACAAACCTTTGCTCAGGTTACCAAACAGTCCTGATGAGCTCCACCAGTGAGTGTTTGATGCCTGAGAGGTGAAAACAAAAAGTAAAAAGAGGCCAAATATCTGTTGCTCATAAGTCTTATTGCTGTGAGCATAATGTTGTAATTAAGGCCAGAGCCAAGTTGGGAGTATTTTAATCAAATCAGAGTTTCTGTCATCTGGATTTTGGCAGATGGAGAGCAAGAGAACACAGATAGTTTAGTAGGTGAATCAAATTGAATCAGTAAAAGCGAGAAATCTCTACCTAGGGTCTGATTTTGAGAAGGTGTTGATCCACCGAGAGAAAAAAAAAAGAAAAGAAAATTACTCAACAGTTGCACTGCATTGTTGTTCGTTGTTTGTTTTGTTCTTTTGAACGCTGCTTAAAAGTCAAATGTTTGCGTTTCACAGAGAACCAGAGGACAGAAGAGAAAGAGAGTTCCCATCTGTGAAGACAGAGAAGATAAAATTGAGGTTTGACGCTTACTTCTTCTACCCAAAACTACTGATTTTATTCTTGCTAACATGCAACTGACATACTCAAGTTTATAATGAATAAGGTTACTTCTCCATACCATCACAGGTATATTTGCATTTTTTGCCCTTTTTCTTACTTTTTTTTTGTCTTCCAACCATCCATCATCGACCACTTAACTGAGGTTGGGTTACAAATGATTTTATTTTTTTCCTGTCTTGGCCCAACTTATAATATCTTGCTGAAATCTGACAAGCTTGTCTCTTTTATTAAACATGAAATATCAGTTGATGAGTTTAACTACCCCTGACATCCTAGTTAACTTGTTCTTATAAATGCAGGGGTTTTTATGTACACAAGACAGAAAAATCACAAGTGTTATGTGGAAGAAATGTTCTTATCAGAATATAAATTTTAAAAATAAATCTGTCTCAAGGCTGCCCTATAAAGCTGCTAACCGTCTTTCCAGAATGCATTTCATCATAGAAATTATTTAGGAGAAGGGAGGCAAGTCCATGCTGGGGAACATAAACCTCTGAGAGAAAAAGCAAAGAAATGATACATTCATTTTAAAAACCTTTAGGAATGATAATACTCGTATTAAAGAATATCTGACTCATTCAGCATAAGGCAATTATAATTATTTTTTATTTTTTTCTTTAATTGTTCATGGATCCTTTATAAATTTTGATTAATTTAGAAATAATTTAGTGTAACAAAAGTAAAAAATAATCAGAGGTGCTCAAAGTGATGCCTTCCAGTTGCTCACCCTTTACAACCAGTAGCTAAGGTGCCAGCAGTGTTACATCAGTTGAAACATAATGCCAAGCTAGGCTAACCACCCCCTGACTCCATCTCTGGATTGAACACAGACATGAGACAGACATTGAGCATCCTTATCTTGTGATTTTAAAAGAAAACAAACTGCTCCTTAAAAGTAACTTAATGGAGGGATTTGAACAGAAGACAACACATAGAGTGTGTCTATGATATGGATTTTTTTTTTCTATAAACAAAAAATTATGCCATCAAACAACCTGAAAGATGAAATAAGCACAGAAGTATATGCATAGCTGTTTAAAGCCCAGAAATGTCAGCTGTGAAGAATCCACATCAGTCTAATCTACACAGTCGCTTTCATGAATTGTATTCAGGAAATGTTGCTCTAGTGTACATCTTCTTCTTTCCCCAGTTTAACATTTCATTCCTTCTTTCGTCGCGACCACCAACAAGTGCCCATACAGCTCTTGATTCTAATCAGCCGTGTTTCCATAGGAACCACTGCCACGGGAACGCCGACAACGCCAGTCTGCAATGCAGAAAAAACCCAAAGCTGACGACACAAGAACTGAGTGTACAACCTGCAAAGGACCGGGCGACAACGAAAACCTCGTGAGGTGAGGGAACTTGTATGTGTGTATGTGTCTGGCTCAGAAAGGGAGTAGGGGGTGGGGTTATTAGACATGCTTTGTGTGTGTGTTTGTACGTGCGTGCATGTGTGTGTGTTGGTCTCGTGAGGCAGCCATATCCTCCTGATGATTAAAGTTCAGTCTTCATTAGGCTCTGCTTGCCTGTGCTCTGCAGGATGAGGGTGCTGAGGGCATCTTCACCATAGGCCGCCTATATTGACCTGCCACATACATTTGCACAGTTCATTAAGGCGTAATGAATAGCACAATTTATTCTGCTCCTTTCTTGGGATTTCAGGTGTCAGGTATCTAATAACCAGGATTCTTCTTTGACATTGGAATTCTTGGAGAAAATAAAAAACAGATTACAGTAGGCATCGTATCAGCGCATTGTCATGTCATAAATCTCTTGCGTGAAAATTCCTCATTTCTCATCCTTTATAAATTTCTTATTGTGCCTCCATGTCTGTCATTGGCTCATTTGTTGTGAACCAGTTTATGATTTTTTTGAAATATTCTTTTGACACAATTTAACACCAACCATCTTCATCATGACACTCTTCCATCTTTTTATACTCTACTCAAGGAAGCTTGAAACAGTTTATTGAAAACAGGCATTTGTTCCATAACTGTATCATTTAAAGCTTAATATATCGTTTTTTACAGGACATTTCTTTCTCTGTTTACATCTGCTATTTCTTTCATTTGCTGTTGATACAAACTCCAAACCTTCCTACATCTTCACAATTTCTCTTGATAAATTTAAATAATTGTACATTTTACAGCACTAAATTGATAACTACAACAACAGAGTTATGCCATGCAAATACAATGATCACCACTAACTTCAACTGCTTTGCTTATTTTTTTTAGTAACTTAAAGATTTCCGTCAGTGAAAGTTCTTCATAGTTTCACATTTAAACAACAAAGAAAAGTTTATAAAACAAAATGCAGTAAGAGCTGAAAACAGTGAGTCAATCAGCAGAAAATAAACAGCAAACTGTTTTTTTTTAATTACAAAATTATTTTAAGAATTTTCTCACCTTTTCTGAAGATGTTACTTGGGACTTAATAAAATATATTCTTTTTGTATTTTCTGACATATAATGAGCTCAACGGGTTATGGGTAAATTCTGAAAACAACTGTTTGATTAATCAGTTATGAAAATAATGATTGCAGCCCTAGATCCCATTTTTTGGTTGGCTTTTATGTGATACTTATGCAGGAAGTGTTTCAT
Organism: Acanthurus tennentii; assembly: GCA_029783805.1. Lineage (NCBI taxonomy): Eukaryota > Metazoa > Chordata > Actinopteri > Acanthuriformes > Acanthuridae > Acanthurus > Acanthurus tennentii. The sequence goes on along the minus strand of JAPZDZ010000008.1, from coordinate 20,587,833 downwards.
ACTATTGACTTTCCTTTTCCTTCTTTCTTTTTTGTTTGTAAATTTGTTTTCTTTTTATTATTCAACGAAAACAAATAATTAAAAATTTATTTTGGGAGTAATATTTCTATTAAAGAAAAAGTCCTTGAGTGGGTGGTGAGTATTACATGACTGTTAGGGTACGGATGCTGTCTAAATGAACAGTACGCTGAGAAATAAAGTAAGGTAGGTTTCAGCATCCATCACACCCCTGATATTCACACATTTTTTGGAAGCTGCTCACTTTTTCCATGCAGGCTTATATTCAAGATTTTTTTTATGTATTTTCTTTTGCACCACATTTACATCATTGCACAGACATCTTGTATTGTTTTTTTCAAAAATGACACTATGTCCATCACAAGAGCTTTATCAAGGAATTAGATAAAAGAAAAAAAACTGAACACTTGTTCATCAAAGTGTTTGTGTTTCATTTGTCATGCTCTTGAGACAGTGTGTAAGAGTTGCTGGTCGGGGTGTGAGGTGTGCTGCCCTGACTCTTTCTATCTTTGCATTGCACAGGTTGTGAGAGCCGGGGCAGCCACCTCACCTCCCAAAAAAACTCGGGACAGATGACCGTTGGCTTAGAGACAGAGAGAGGCAAATTGAGGCGTTTGAAGAATGGCACTCGAGTCAGGCTGAAGAACGAGATCGTCACACTGCCCCTCAACCACCTCTGATCCAAACTGGACCAACAGCTGTCCAAGTTGAGGGGGAACTGTCTAAATCTAAAACATGGAGCATAATGCTGAAGTGTTGTTGGAGCCAAAATGACTGCTTTTACACTCCACAAGTAACTTAGTTGATTCTTTTTGTGACCTATTGTTGTTCCAGTTGCATCTATGCAATTGTTTCCATCACAAGTTTGACCAAGTAAGAAAGAGTTATGTATTATACTAATTAATGTTTGAACCATTCTGTCCAATAACCACAACACTTTCCTTGTGCTACTTAGGTAGCTTAAACACAAATAAGTAGAGAATGACTGAAGAGCATAACGTCAAGCCAGTTTGTTGTTTTAACTGTGGCACATTTAATTTGTTACGACCCTGAGTATCTTTCAAGATCCAGTTAAATGGTGTCATTGAATATAATTTACATTCTTTAGAAACAGATGTTAGACAGGTTGAGATCAGCAGCTTTGAAGTAGAAATACATTTGATTTGATAGGATTGTCAGTTTTTGATGATAACAGCAAATCAACCACTGAAATATTACATCTGGAAATGCTCTGTGTTGAATTAAGAAGCAGCTTTCTAGATAGCTCAAACGCTCGAGGTATTTTTAGGATTGTTTTAAAATCTTCGTCCAAGCCTATAAGCTCCTTCATTGCTCACATGGTAGCTGAACCTTCCTTTGCAATAAATTAGTGAAAGGCTCTTGGCTTGTTGATCGCCCAGAGTGCTACAAACTTCTGCACTCGGTTGATTTTTCGCATCTTCTGAGTTAGAACGCTACTCACAAAAAATCCTCTCTTTGTCTCTAGGTGCCTGCACCCAACATGTGTGTGAATTCTGAATTCTTTTAGATCAGCAGTTTTTTTCCAGTGGTACTTGGTAGGCTGGTTATCTGCACTTCTGAACTTATCGTACCACTTTTCACCAGTACAAGTCAGTTTTAGTGATCTAATTCATCTGCAGCTCAATCACCCTGAACATTCCATTGTGAGTTTGGTTTATTGCTGACGCACTTGAACTTAGGCTTTCCAAGACTTGAGTGTTGTGTTGTGTTTTCTAAGTAAATGGAGGACAAGAATTAAGAAAAGTCAGTTTTGTGTGTAGAAAAGCTGTTTCTTGTATATCAAGTGTAGGAGTGAAGTAACGCTACAAAGAAGAATTTCTAGTAGAAACAAACTAGTGTAGTAACTCAAATATTAGTCCAAATGTCTCTAGTATCTTAAGGCATTTAGAAGTCTTCCTCTGTCTCCATATACTGAAGTGACAGTTAAACTGACATGTCCTCAGAAAGAAGCCCAGCTTTGTCTCCATGTCCCTGGTGGCCCATAGTCAGTGCTGTCAAAACAACAGCTGCTTTCTGCTCTTTCAGGGCTCGTGACAAGTGTCACATTCTGCCCTCATATGTCACTCTGTTGCCTATCAAGGGCTCTATATGCATGCTTTTGGGAGCAGTCAATCCAATGCAATTTACTGTTTTTTGACTCTTTCAAGTGTGTCCAGAAACAACAGTACACTGAGTTTGTCTTTAGAGATTAAATCTCTGACTTGCTGACTCTTGACCAGTCCTTTCCCATCACTCATCTTCAGTTAGTCTCAAAGACTGTGTGTCAGTTCTGCAATGCATGGCTATATGTATCTACTCAGATCTGTACAGTAATTTAAAACTAATAATAAGTGATGTAGTCTTGTAGAATTTGAATGCCAGGTATCTACGTAGTGTGACAATGTGTACAGTATTTATTGAAGAGGCCAAACATACATGTCTTTTCTTTTTGTGCCTACATACTTGATTATATATCTTGAACTTGTGTTGTGAACAGAGTTCAACTCTGATTTGTGATGAAGTCTGGAAGTGACAACCATATTATCTTTTTATTGCCAAACATTTGTTTACAGACATACTTTGAAGGGAATATTTCTAATTAATTGTGTGCTGTATTCTGTATTACCGTGATACTGTATGAAGTAAGAATATGAATGTTGCTGCTGTAGTGTATGTGAAGTGTCTAAGCCTCTGGCCCATAGCTCTTGAAAATTAAGCGGAGCTTTAATAAACTCTTGACTTTTTCACCTTATTGCTGCAGTGATAAATGAGTGTCAGCCAGCTAATTAATTGTTCTAAAGGTGCGGCAGCGGTGGTCCGTTTGTGCGTGTAATGCCCTCTGTCATCTGTGATTTATCACCTGGGAAGTGGCCTTCTTGTTGGGGGTGTAGGGTGGGGGTTGGTATCTCAGACGAAATGGTGCATCTCAGCCCACCTACAATAAAGTCAAGCCTGATCTGCTGAATTCTCTTCAATCAAAGTCAGTATAGACTTAAAATCTCTGTTCAAGAAAAGCTGTTTCTACACAGTATTGTAGCTACTGATTGTTTTTATCTTGAAGTAAACAAACCGTAGACTACCAATGGCGCATTGTACAACTGTACATCAATATATGCTGTTTAATGCACATCATATCAATGGCAAACTACACAGATGACTTTTTTAAGGCTAAAAGTGGAAAAAAAAGACCACTGAAGTATTTGTTACAAAATCAATACAAGCCTGACACTGACATGTTGATTGTAACCTGATTACACAGGAGTTTTGAGGCCAATACTGACATTTATATTTTAGAGTAGAAAAAAGAGAATAGTGATATCAGAAACAAATTTATTCTCAAAAAAATTTGGCTTTTTCTCTCAAAGTGCATGACAGAAAAATATCCTTATTTCGACTTTATCTCGAAATTTCAACTTTATTCTGAAATTTTCTTTCTATGCTCACAAAATTCCTAAGATTTTAATTTTTTTCTCATCCATTTTCTCCCCCTACTGAGGAGTTCCAGTCAAACTGTTTGTTCAGTGTAATAAAACAATGCTTCAATGAGGTAATGCATCGGACGGTCATGGCCTCCACATAATCTATTAAAATTTGCATCTGGGGGAATGTATGCAGCACCAACAAAATAGCGGCAATAACATGCACAATGCCCTGAAATTAAAATTTCAACATTTTAGAAACACTATCAATCAATTTTAAACTTGTCTAAACACTAAGCGTTACTGATGTAAAACAGAGTCCATCTTCCGTCCTCATAGAGTCTAGCTGTCATGCTGTCGTCTCAGAATACCTGCCCAGTGCACTAACTCAATCTGACATGCTATGGTGGAGATAGGTCTCTGTAAAACTGTGGGTGCAACATCCTCTGAGTTTCTGCTGCATGGCAGTAAGATTAAAGTAGAAAAGAAAATTTTAAAAAGCAATTAATTGATCACTCCCAAGAGTGTCCAAAATATCTGCCAAAAAAGATTTTAATTTTCCATTTGGCAAGTAGCATTGAGTCTCAGACAGTTATCTGCCAAACTTGCAATTAAATGTTTGTATAAAGTACTTATGTAATAAAAAACTGTGCTGAGAGTCTCTGTTTTGGTACCATTTAGAAATGCTGCTTTTATACACTGCTGCTGTCGTGAGTTTGGCAAACACAGGAGGCAGTGGACTTATTGGTGTCATCAAGAACATCTCCTAATCTCAAAACCTCTACTGATGTGACCATGAAGGGTGTTAAAAACAGGAATGTTCAATGTTGTTTTTTCTGTTTGCAGTGGACCCCATGTGACCCATTTTAGGGAAAAAAAATTAGATGGTGGTCAATGGAAAGACACAAGTAATACCTTGAAGTGGTTTGATTGTGACACCAAAACCTTGGATGTTTGACAGTACAGCACTGTTTGTCATGAAACTGTTGTAATATATGTGAGACTTCAGTTAACTGTTCTGAAAGAATAAGGTGAAATGTGATAAGGTGACCGCCATGTTAATGCTGTTGATGTGTATTATGTAAGACAGGAGACGTATTTCACTGAGTGGTTTTGCTTAAAAATTAATTAAACTTTACAATCTTTACAACAAAACACAGCTTTGCTTATTTGCAAAATTATATTTTGTATTGACAAACATCATATGTTAAATTGATTGCACATTTTTTTTAAACTTGTTTTACTGCAATTTTTTTTTAGAATCAAAAAGGAACTTTACTCTTTTATGTGTAATTTTTTTTTTTCTAAAGATACTTTTTGGGCTTTTATGCCTTTATTGGATAGGACAGATATGAAAGGGGGAGACAGAGAGAGAGGGGGTAATGACATGCGGAAAGGGTCGGAGCCGGAGTGATACTTGCGACCTCCGCATTGAGGACTAAGCCTCGTACATGGGACGCCTGCGCTACCCATCGGGCTAAACCGGCGCCCCTTTTATATGTAATTTTTGAGGTGTAAGCTAAATTTTGTCGCCGCTCTCTAATGAGAGACAGCAGTGGTAATGGTAATATTGATCATTTTACCATATTCATACTCATGGGTAATAGAATGGAACCTGACTGACTATATTAACTGTGTATCCAAACCCATACAGGTCCCTGGGGTTACATCATGGGTCCAAGGGGCTGGGTGTACATCAGAAGAGCTCTAATAGCTATCCTATTTGGTCCACTCAACATCTTGAAATTTATATAGAAAAAAGGACCATAAATGCTCACTATCGTGTGGCAGATGGCCCACCCCCACCATCCGTAGACTATAAGAGTGAGAGCATGTATAACTGCCCTCACATTTGAACACATGCTGATCAAGGCTTCTCTTTCATAGTAGTTAATGCGGTTTTTGCTTTCTACTTAGCATTTTCCATATTTCTTGTAATGATATATACTAAATGATAATTCCATGAAAAATATGAGGCTATGCCAAGCACTGACACTCAGTCATGGTAGAGACTCTCTGAGCCTCTCACTCCGCCACAACACAGGTAAAGGGGTCATGAGTTAGCTTCTTCTGTCTTTCAAAGCACCAACAGACTCTGTGTTTGCAGCGTGGATGTAGAGAGTTAGACAGCAGCAGCTCATGGCTGGTTAGCTCTGACTACCAGCCCTGCACAGCTGCTCCTGCTACACTGAGTGGCAGTCTGGTTGTGTCTCCTTACCTCCTGACATACATTTTGGCTGGAAAAATACATGCTTGGTCAGTGGATATTTTCATCTGCCACAGTCAAATAGTACATTTTCAGATGCTACTCTGCCATGGGTATCACACAAGTAAAGCACCGGGTCTATGTATATTTTTATCTATATATTTTGTGGGCTTTATCAGGAGAGTCCGTTGTTTCATCAATTGTGCTCTAGATTGTCCAATTATTTGATTCTTAATTATTTTTCATAATTACTCAAGATGACAAAAGCTCTCAAGTTTCAAAGTTATGATTTTAAAAAATATTTTGTCAAATTTAGAAGAATCTGCTGATGCTTAGTTTTTGAGAGATGAAGCTGAGACTGCAGTATGCTTAGTTTGTGAAGAAGCCAGCATCAAATTCTATAACACACGACAACAAAAAACATTGTGTTTGTAGGTGGATGGGCAGATTTTCTTATTTAAACAATTGTCAAAGACAGACAAGAAGTGAGACATTTCAGTTTTCAACATGGTGGCTTCTCTTGAAATGGAAACAACTCACCGTGGCGAACTGTAGCTGCCCCAATTCCTCGTCTTCGACCCCAGGGTCTTTGGGGACCGAATAGGAGCCGGCAAATCAGAGATCAGCTCAGCTACAGCTGGTTTCTGGTTTGGGGATGAGACTGAGACCAGGAGGTGTAGAAAGGGGAGGGACTGAGGGATGAAGAGACAGAAAAGCTAGCAGGGAGGTTCTGGAAAGCAGTAACCTTTCCGATGATGAGTGCATTTCCCATTACTGCTCTGACACTGGATCCGGGGAGATGATTTAATGGCGGCATTTTGTTTTTGCTGACTTTACCCTTTTTCCCCCCTATTAAAACAGAAAACACAAGAGCTGGGACTGTGGCTTTGTGGGAAGTGTGGCGAAGCAGCTAAAATCTATTACTCCTCAACTTCTTCCCCTGTCTCTTTATCCCACTGATTTCGGCTCAGTGTGGGTGCACTCAAATGCCTCCTCTCCTCCTCCCTAAGTGGTTTCCTCTCTTATCATCTTTTAGCTGAAATGTGTTCCCCCATCACCCATTTTTTTATCATTACACACCATATATGAATAAAGTCCCCTGGGTGCCTCATATCTTAAGTGATTACCTCATCATACACTTGTTTTAATGGAGTTGCAGTGTGCTTAAAGCTGTTTGTATCTCTGGTGAAATGTATATAGCAATGCACTGCCAGAGAAGACTTGATTTTCCAGCCTGGCCAGATGCTACAAGGCTCCAGTTTGTCCTGCAGGGTTAAGGGCAGAGGCCTGCTGCTGCAAGCGCCTCTGCTCAAGGGTTGTTTTCAGTTCACTGGGGCCCCCTGCTGGAAAATATAAGAAACTTCAGACATATACAAACTTCAGTTACATGCAAAGCACTGCGTGAGAGTCGTCCTAGCTGTGAATAAGTTGTGTCTACATGAGCTAATGAAGGCAGCCATTCTGACTTGGCTTTCTCCTTAGGTGCTACTTCAGCAGTCCATTCATTACGTCCCCTTCTTGTAAAACAATGGCTCTTTTATAATGTTGCGGTGACCAGTAAATCAAAAAAGTGGGAGGCTTACAAAGTCCAATAATCCACTCCTTTCTATGGAAAGACTCTGGCGCACTTTGTCATGGACAAGAGTCAATGACTGAGCGCTTTGTGTCATATTGATTTCTGTCACGTGGACACTCCCAAGATAATTGCATTGCCCACTTGTGATAAATTCACTGCCTTGTTTCAGTCACTTGAGCTCAGACAAGGGCTGGAGAGAAAGGAAGTTTTTGAAGACACAAACCCACCATCAATACATGGACCCATGACTGTGAATACAATGCAGTTGGAAAGCAACAAGCTGAATGTCTCATCTATACGGTTATTTAGCTCAGTGCTTCATTTCTGTGTTTTGGGGTTTTTGTCATCCCATTTGGTTTTGATATGACAAGAAGAGCATAGGAGCTGATGCCTTTCATGATAGCTACAGCTCAGTGGGTTCAGCCACAAAAATGTGAATCAGAATTGGTCATACCACAATAACTGTAATAACAGTTTAAGCAAAATTATGTCACAAGGAAAATGCTGAATTCTATAGAACACAACGCAGCAGCGCAGTACACTCTGGGTTATTGCTACAGCCCTACTCACTTTGATAGGACTAGAAGCTTATGATTGCTAATGTGAAACATATACTACAGAACCAGTTTCTTGACTTGTTTTAATAGTGACTTAATTAATAATTGCAGTTATTAAATTACTAAATAATTATTATATTTGACCACTGTGACAACAGTTGGTAAGTATTAAGGCTTGGCATTGGGCCCTGAAGGCAAAAGGGTTTTTAATGTCTGTATTATAGTGATAGATGAAATGTGATGATACAAACTGAGGTAAAGGTACAATTTTCACAGACTTTTATGTTGTTGCACTCTGTTGTACACTTTGAACATGATATCCCTTCCCAAGCAGAGCAACCTTTTTTTTCTGTATCTTAGCATTTACCATTATCTCTTAATTTGTTACATGTGCCAACATTTTTAAAACTAGTATGCTTTGTAACGATTTACTGCCATTGCTAGTTCCAAACTAATGATAGAAAATATATATACAATTTAGAAATTAACTTAATTAACAAGCTTAATGTGTGAAACTCTACTATGAGACACTGTATCTTGGTCTAAATGTATTCTTAATACATACATATATATATATATGTGTGTGTGTGTGTGTGTGTGTGTGTGTGTGTGTGTGTTTAGTATAGTGTGTGTGTGTGTGTGTGTGTGTATATGTATATATGTATTTATATATGTATATATATATATATACATATGTGTATATATACATATACACATATATGTGTGTGTGTGTGTATGTGTGTGTATATATATATATATATATATATGTGTGTTTGTATATATATATATATATATACACACACACACACACACACACGGAGAGAGAGAGTTGTGGTTTCTCAATAGTGCTTATTCTCTCTTAGACACACACAGAAATGTGACAGTGATTATGAAGAGGCGGATGAGATCAAACAAAGCTGTGTTAGAATTGTGGGCCATCAGCTCTGCTTAGTGAGGAGGGGTCCCGGGGTGACACAGAAGGGGAGGAGGGGAACTGAGAACTTCACACAGAGATTAAATACCAGATGAAAGTGGACACAAATCGCCAACCGAGAGCAACACATGTAGCAGACAAAAGCAATCAATCGTCTCCCCTCCACCACCTCACCTCCAATAAGATTACATCAATCAATAACCTCTCCTATGAGTGATTGGATTTTGTCTGCTTCCAAAGTACAAGGGATGGGGAGGGGGGCTGCTCAATTTTCCCAATGATTAAAGCAGGGCCAAATTGCTTTGATAACATCAAGGACCTTGCTGTGGATGGGTGTAAAGGGCAGTATTGGGAGCAGAAAGGCTGGTGGTAGCAGGTGGCTCAGACAGTGAAGAGAGTGAACAGCCTGCACTACGCAGATCCACGAGTGAGGGTAGAAGTTCATCATCGTCAAAAGGGCCAAGGCCAATAATATTTGACTTTTAAGGATCAAAAAACAGCCAAGAGCATTTTTTTCTCACTACCTGGGCAGTTAACTAGTCTGACTTAAACCAGAGACTGTAGGAACACATGGGTGATGTGTCTGTACATGTACGTGTCCCAAGAAATAATTTAACCCCTTAATAGATTTAATGGATTTTTTTGTAACAATTTGTCAAATGACAATGTAAAAACAATGTTCACAATTATCACCAAAATCTGCAGCTTCTCTCAGCTTTACAAAATTTTGCAGAGAGTTCCAGCTAACTGTTCAGCTGTCAGATTACAACTTCACTGCTTTTTACTTTACTTTCTGGTTTTAAGCAGCAGAGTCAATATATGAAAGATTTAGATAGACTTAAATTTACTAAGTGTCTAGAGATAAATGATATTGACAATAAATGATAATGACACTTTGTAACTCCTGGATGAGTAAATAAATGACTGTTTGTTCACAAATAAGCAAATATTAATCACAGTAACTTAAGAGATAATCTTTGTTCACTTTTCTTGTTGCATCAAAGTGGCCAAAAATCCATTACCATAGAATTTTTTTTTTTTTTTTTTTTTTTACCATACTGACACGCCCTTCACTCCAGATACTGAGTCCTTAAAGGAATAATTGTACATTTTAAAATAAAAACAGAAGCTATATTTTTGTGTGTGTATGTTGCATTTTGACATTTTTTTTCCTAAGATAGTCTTTTTAATTACTAACTAATTAGAGTTATGTATATTTGCTGAATTAATATTTTATGAAAGTAAACAAAAATTCTCTCAAATGTATTCCTTTTGTTTACTGAGAATTAAATGGCCGCCATTTTTATTGCTCTGAGAACCAATGTAACAATTACACATTTAATATATGAGAGTTGGCCATGGCTACATGAAGACTAAAATTCACATTTTCACACACACACACACACACACATACACACACACACACACACAATGTATATGCCTGTATGAATGACTACTTTAATTCAAAGGTAATTCAGAGAATTCAAAGCCTCGTTAAGGTAAAGAAATTATGGAGCTAGTGTGAAGTCATCACAGTCGTGCTATAAAAAATAATGCCTGCCTGTGATTTTGGAAGGTCTTCAAGAGACTCCAGCGGCAAACTTGAAGAGTTAGCCACTTTCCTTTTAGACCTCAGTAGGAGATTCATGTGAAGTCAATTGGTGGTTTGTGTGCAACAAAAGAAGTGTGCTTATTAGTGGAACACACACACTTTGGTCATTTGTCTTCTATTCACTAGGTGGCCAGAGGGCACTTTAAATTCCCTTCGTTTGCTAGGCAGATATGCCTGCTCAGCCCATCCAAGATTCTATGTGTGCGTCAGTGTTAGTGTGTGTGTGAGTAGTAGTGAGTACCTGCCTTGGCATATTTGTGCTAAAGTGCAGCAGCTGTTAGCTTGTGCCCCTGCAACCCATAAGGTGCTAATTATGTATGCCAATTAAATTTATCCTCTGATTCAAGTAAATTTTCCACATTTTATGTCTAAACACTACAGGTATATTTTTAGAGCTATTTCAAAGTCTACAGGGCTACCTTTCAATAGCGTTATGATTGCTGGTCACAGTGTTTGGTCCTCTTAGCTTTCAGTGGTAGATGAGTCTTGCCTGTGTTTTGTTGGTAGCTTAAAAAATAAATCTGGTTTGTTACAGTTGGGGTTTTTGGTTTGTGTGTTTGTGATTTAGCTCTGAGGGATAACAAGTTACCAAGTTTATCCCTGGTATCTGGCATCATGGTCACATTTTTCTAGTGAGGAAAGAAGCATGGCTTGTCACTCAGTTACACAGGTTGGAAAAAAAAAGTGTTATTGGCTAAACATCAAAGTTATTTAAAAGAAGCCAAAATGTTAACTTGTGACCACTTCTTTCTCTTTTCAACATCCATCACAGTTTATAGACTTAATTATTGGTTCACCTTTGCCTTGATGAATAGTTTTCCTGTAAAATGAGGGGTTATTACCAACACTCTAGGTGTGCTTTATTTTCATTTAACCCGAAGAAACCAGTGGCTTACTTCATCAGGATAAACTTTAAGTGTGTTTCCTACCTGGCAGATTGTTGGACTTCTCATACCTTTGTGTACTACCAGTGTCTGCTGATCAGTGAAAGAGTGTGGCAGGAATATGTACCTGCAGGCACACAAGTACATAACTGACATCTCGCACATCCACAAGAAAACCAGAACAGAGACAGGACTTATTGAAAAAATTGATCCATAATGCTAATAGACAGTGGAAGACTCAGGTTTTTTGAAGAACAGAGATGAAAAAGAAAAAGGGCAGTTGCTGCATGTGTTGGGCACCAGCATGCAGAACGTTATGATGCATTTAAAATATGAGAGGTCCCAAAATAAATTTAGCATGCAGGGCAGTCATCATGCTATTTTCACTGAAAGGGCTCATTAAGCCACAGTAGCCAACACTTTTGCAGCATTTTTATTTTTAACAGGGGTTCGTCCTTTTTCACGAACTTCAGCCTCTTTTCACATACGACCTCAGCCAAAGCTTTAAGTGCAGTAACCGTCTACCATATTGCATGGTCTGTAATATCTTCAGATCTGATACCATCAAACTGCTTAATTCCTTTAAACACACACATCCAACACACTTCTCTCTTCATTGTTGAGAACTTGTACCTGGTATCCAAACACTAGGTGTCACAAAACATGCACAGACAGCTTCTTGAACTGAGTGTATAATATTATTTAATTATATTCATTCTAAAAAAAAACTTGGCCTGAAAAAACAGAACAATCCTGGCAAAATGAAACAGGGTGAGTCTGGAGGAGCAGTAATCTCTATATCCTTAATTTAATTAACTGAGGCAAAGCATCTACATTAATGGAAAATGGCTGCACTGAGTAATAACAAATGAGCTAGACAGAAATCTAGCTCTAACCCACAGGGACAGTCATTAACCACAAAAGGTGACAGTTTATATGTAACTGCAAAAATGTGGTCAACTTTATAAACTTTAATGATAACATTCTCTTATGTAGCTTAATCAAAATCAACTGGGTAAAGTCAATACTCCATGGCCATGTTAAAATACGATCAAAGCACTGGTGTATCTGAGCTAGGCTAGACTGACCTGTGACTGTTGCACAAAGCAAGTAGACTTTTCTTTTAATCATTTATGAGGCTGACTGCCCTTCAACAAGCTCCCTCTGCCTAGTAAACACACACACACACACAGACAATCTACAATTAGAGCCAATTATGTCCTAATCAATGAAGGAGATTCACATTCTCCAATGAAAATCTGATAACAGCTTAACAGCCAGGGAGGTCAACCTGAACCCTCTCTATTCATCTCCATTACTGGAGGTAGAAGGACAGCATGAAGGGTTTGAAGACAGGAAGAGAAACACAACAAAACAATAATGGCTGATGAATCTTGTTTCTGTCACGCTGTGCAGGAAACAGTAAGTTGAAAACAGCTCTCCAAATCAAATCTGGAATGGGCTTCAGGGGTAAGATGCTGAATTAGCTAACGGGAGCTTTGGCTCTATGACGATCAGAGCTAACTAGCCAAGGCAGCTAGCTGCATTTAGTGGTTAGCTTTATTTAGCAACAACTCACTTTTACATTCACCTTAGTGGATTTTTTCTTTTTTTTCTGTCCTGGAACTGGCTTCAAAACATTTAACGATAAGACCATATTCCATTACCATTACCAGATAATTTTGAGAGTATAATAACTCTAACCTGCATTTAAGTGACAAGTCCAAATTGTACCATTGTAATTAATGTCAAGATAAAATATGGCTGACATAATTAGGATCTTCTCATGACAACTAAATCAGGCCAACCACACATGACAGCATCAAGTAAGGTTTATACATTCTGCAAGTTCTGTAATTTCGCAATTATGGCACATTTATGACAGGTGACATTGTCTCAGTTAATGCCATAGTTAATGCTATAATAAAGATATCTCAAACAGTGTCAGCTTTTCATTGAAAGTAACATTTATTGACTGAATGACACTTAAAAACATAAAACATAAAACACATAAAAACAGCAATTAACATTTCTTAAGACTATATTATGTTCATAACCAGTGTGATGTGGTGGTTATGACATTTTCAAAACCAGTCAGTCTTATGCACACCTTTTCAGATAAAGTTGTTTTACTCAAAAAGCTTAATGGCATCTAAGCTTATCTGGCACTGTCTGTGTAGATTCTCATTCATCCAGGTCATGATTATCTTGAAAAGTCAAAAGCGTCTTTCTCTCCTGTAACATAAATATCTGCTTCCTTCAACCAGTCCTTTGGAACTGAAGAAGCTTCTTG
>JAPZDZ010000008.1:20530130-20540232 GCA_029783805.1 Acanthurus tennentii | reverse complement strand
AGGTACAGTTTTAAGCCTTTCGGTGTGCTGCAACTGGCTGTTTCACAACTATTTAACCTTCAAACTGAGGTCAGGAATGTGGCACTTCCTGCTGGGTGTTTGGTGGGTCTTACAGCAAGCTTAGCTTAGCAGGACAAGACAAGTGTCTGTACTTTGAATTGAAAGGAATACTTAAGCCAGTAACCCCAAATCTGTACTGCATTAAATAAAAGCTGGGTGTCAAATAATGAAGGGGTTGTGATCGAAATGAACAAATAAATTCTAGCCTCAGATACAGGCCCAGGGGAAAAAACAAGGATGGAAAAACTCCAGATGCCTGTTATACAATTTGAAAGCTATCCAGTGTTCATATTCCCATGGCTTTACTTTAAGAGATCCAATCACATGTACAGTTATTTATATACCACTGTCTTATCTTTGGATTACTTATCTTAAATATCATTAAGATCAGTATTAGGATTTTAGTCACCATGCTTCAGTGTAATATCCTCTGTTCAGAGGCTGGTGCATAGTGTTTTTAAGGGCAGATACTAGAAAAAGCCCTCTGAAGTGCAGGATTTTTCTGCAGATAACATAGCTCATGGAAAAAAGGAGGGAATCTGAGAAATTTATAATAATCTTCCAGAAGCAGAGCCTGTTTCTCCCGCTCCGCACATATTTAAAGGTCATCGCTGGTTTTACAAGTGGAGGTAATGGCGTTCCTATATTTCCATGAATTGGCTGATCTGTCACTGAAAGCATGTTTATGAGCGGTTTGTTCCTCTCTGTGCTCCCCTCCAACCACAGGGCTCATTTTAGCCACCATAAAATATACAATTGCTCAGATTCATCACTGAATTAGTGGGACGCTGACAGTTTCCACCATCCTGCTGTTTGATCGCTGATCTAGGTGCAGCCACAAGCTATTATTGCATTACCTGATTAGCAGAGACTGTCATCTTAGGCTGATTAGAGTGATAGAGGTCTTGCATTGCGCTGTCCTGCTGCCTGTACACACACAGCTACAGTAGAGCTCATGTGGAGGGTCTGGTGATGAGGCGTTAATGTGTCACACAGGCACAACTCTGACCTCAGGACTGTCAGCTGCTTTCTGAACTGCTCCTCACAGTTCATTACATCCTGTGTGACTGTTCATATCTATTTTAACATTTAAGCCCATGTGATATTTCATAGCATTATGGTCAGGCAGCAATAAAATGTCTCTACTCGTATTGAAAACATTTCAATTAGTGTGGATTTTCTCTAAACTGCGGTATCTCCTGAAATAATCAGATGAGAACACTCAAGGGTTGTTAGAGTAATGGAATGAAAGGGATGGAAAAGGGATCATCTTGTCTTGAAGTGGATTTTGTTGTCAGTGATGTCACATTTTAAGTGTTCGCTTAACACTAAATTCTTTGCTCTCCCAGGGCCTGTTTTGTCTCAATCTGTTGTGCTCATCTCAAAGCCCATTCTTAAGCTTTTTTCAGTGAAAAGTAACTGTTTTGCTGACCAAAGAAGGCTACAAAAATGGTGTGTCAACAGCAGATTTTTTTGTCTAAAAACATGCTTATACCGTGAATGTACATGTAAATAAAACATCTGTCCCTGTCTTACAGTTTAAGCCTGTGGTGTTTGAGAAAGCCAAAAGTCTGAGAAAAGTTTAACTTCAGGTGCTGTAAAATAATAGCAAGAAAATCCATATAAACTGAAAAAGCTGTGTTGTTAAGTTGGAAACACAACGAAACTGTGCTTGGAACAAAACATTACACTGGATGTTGTAGACTTTTTTTGGTTTTTAGTACACATGAAGCTTTTGAGTCTCACAGTGTGAACATAAACTTGCCAGAAGTCCGAGGAAACCATAAAAGAGTTAAGTCTAAGTTTACAGCATGATACCAACAGCTCTCTGCTCGGTGCCAGTTCTATTGAAGTCAATGGAAGAAACACACCAAATCCAAAATATCCTAACTCTATGAAATTTAATAAAGAAATCCCTATACTAAATAAAACTACACACTTATAAAAGTAGCTTGACAGCAGATTTTTCCAGTTGAGCACATCAGTTTGTATTCTGTTAATCTCCAAATACTTACAAGATAAAAATAATATTGATTTTAGCATAAATAAATATCACTTACAAAATCCGTCCCTCTCTCTTCTGTTTCAACCCGGAAGTTAGATTAAAGTTATTGAATGGACTCAAATTAAGTGTTCACAGGCCACCTCTGATTACTGACATGTATTTTTAGGCTCCAAACTAGCCTGTAGGTATAAAACAAAAAAAAACATGCATGCCATGGTTATCAGAAGCTTAAGAAGACTTTTAACAAAAGAATTAATGGTTATAAAATCATGCATCATAATTATGAATGAAGCAATCTCATATCCTTCAAAGAGATTAAAAGAAATGTTACTATATGTCATAGTTGTAATTAGATTTTTGCCAGGTGACAGGTGAAACTGGTAAAACTGGAAGTGGAAGATTGAGCTGTGTCCCTGTTGCTATGGTAACTCATTTATGTAGATAAATTCAGGACTGGAATCAGTTTCCCACCTGTCCTTCTATCAGGAAGTAATGAACATCCTACAGCAAATCAGAGCTGAGTATTAACCCAGGCCATGGGATACATGTATAAGAAGCTCAAGCCCATTAAATAATTCAACTAACTTTCATACAAATAAATTATTGAATTACCATATGAATCCAACGGATTGTGCCTTGACCATACATGAAACATTAGCTATATACCAACACATCATAATACCAGTGGCTCCACCGCCAAGACTGATAACCTGTGAAACTGAGAGGGGAGAATAGAAGGAGTTATCTGCCCATTCATCAGCCTCATAACTGCACCAGAGCTTTCAGTGTGGCTCCGGTGTCCCTTCAAACACGATAGAGTGATGTAATGACCCTTCCTTCTTTTATAGTTTCCTTGAGGACATCTCGGAAGGACGGCCAGCTTACGCTTCGGACAACACAATATATTTACCGCAAGTGTTCTCAGCTTGTTCCAGCTTCCTCTAGAAAATATTTATTTTCTCAACACGTTGGCTTTTTAATATTCAAGAAAGCTGATGCGTTTTGTTTCTGTGCTGTCTTTACAACAAAATTTCACTGAGCTGACATTGAGGAATAACAGCCATTTAAGCAGAGAGCGGTGTCGAGGACACATACTGATGCTCAGCTTGCTGCCTGTGTATAATACTGTGAAAGGTCGTTCTTCTTTGCCCAGCATTTTTAGTACAGTTCTATCTCTCACCTCCAGCTCTGCCGGGGGGTGATAGCACCAAGGTGCGCTGTAATTTTCCTGCGTTTTCTCATCTTTATCTTCTCGGCTGGTTTGGCTCTGTATGAGCAGAGCGTGTCTTACACACACCCCAGAGTGTAATCTCACATTGTGTAGCAGCTTCATTTAAATGAGGCCCTTCTCAGGGTCGTCACCCCACTCTCTCACTCAAACACTCCCCTCCAAAGAGTGACTCAGGGCAGCAACCCACACTGGCCCTGACACACTGCATGCACAGCCAGTGGAGGAAATGTACCATCTGTATACACACACTTCTGGCTGTGGTGCCGGAAAAGAACCAGATCCAGTTCTTAACACAACATCGCCCTGAATGTTTGTTACCCCTGTTTAACACTAATTGGCCATTTGACGTTAACGTTTGTGCTGTCTATTTTCACATTACTGAATATGTTCTGGTTGAGTAAGTTGCATTATTTGACATAAGACTCACTGGAACACACATTTCTGTGTAGCTTTTATGCATATTACATTCAGCATAAAAGAGTGATCCAAGCACTTCAGCCGTCTGTGTTTTGTGCTGGTTTGATTACATCTAGTGTGATTTACTTCCAGGTTTGAAAAAATGTGTTCAAAAAGTTTAGAATCATTTCCTTTAATAATGTGATATTAGTTCAGGAGTGTCTGAAAGCAGATGTGAACTGTTGTCTGATGGTAGACTTGGTAGATCTGAATAGGCCATTTTTAGTTGCTTTCATCACTTTTGCCCACATTTATATAACGTGCAGTCAGGAACTCAGCAGCGTGATGTTGTGTCTTTGGTAAAAGCATTCGAGCCTTCTGCCCTGGTGCCAGAGGAAAACAGCTGTCTTGTAAATATGTTCTGTTTCGCTGCCCTAAACACTTTTCAATATCCTTAACATGTTCAGTAAAAATGCAGTTTAAAAGACTGACATGTTTGTGAGCATTGAAATATCATTGCACCTTCGAAGAGACTGAGAATGAGAGGAGGTTTCTTTTTTTTAAATTAAAACTTACCCACAGTGGGTATTTTATGAGAGAATTACAATATTTTAAGACTTTGTTGGCACTGGCACTGGAGATAGAAGGGAAATGTTGCCTGAATATCTGTACAATAGAAATAAAAATGATCTATTAAAGTCCAAAGAATAACAAATCCTGCCTGCAGCCCTGTCAGCTCCCCGCTGTGAATAAGGCACAGTGGCCCAACACATCATAGTTCGTAGTAGAAAAGTGATTGAGAGGTTTTTATCAAAATTGCAAATAAAATAATGTTCCGACCCTTAATATAAAAAGAATCAGTGCAGTGTTGTTTGTTCTCTCCTTGCCATTAGTCAGCAGGTGCTGTAGGTGGGAGATGTGTGGAGTTGGATACAGTAGAAGAAGCAACACTTGAGCATTAGAATGTATTGGAGCTGCGTCAGCTGGCTGCAGGCCTCAGCTCGCTGCAGGGAGCCTCGGCTGGACTGCTCCACACCACTGGAAGGCAAATCACATCACACCCACCGTCTGAACCGCACACGATAAGGCTTCATTACCATAAGTTTATTTTCTCCTGTTGAAACGGCTGCTAAAACAAAAGGGCAGTTGATTATTTTCCTTGATCAGTGTAACATTCAAGGCGTCTGATTTGAAAAGGGGGGGAGAGGACAATGAAATCCCTCCCAGGGAAAAAGCCAAGGCTGACATGCATACAAGGCAGGGAGGACGGCTGGATTTTGTGGTAGGTTCATCCTGTCCAGCCTCCACAATGGGCCCGTGAGACGAGACGGACACACAAAAGAGCTGAATATGACAGTCCGTCCACTCTGCTGGCCACTGTCTCTGGAGACGACGAGCTGGCCGCCAGCTCCTCCACCTTCACAAAAGCCTCCTTCAGCATTGTATTTGACAGATTTGACACATTAGACTCAGTTCACAGAGCTACGACCGCTCAGGGAATAAACTCATTTAAATAGGAGGGGGATAAAACTTTATAGTATGTTTGTTTCTGTCTAGCTGGGTTGCCGTATGGTGCCATGCTGAAACCATGAACCTATATGCTTTGTTTTTAACAGCAGGAGGACAGTTTTTAGTCGGACAGCTTTTCAGGCAGATTAACAAAAGCCACGACCAAAACAATCAAACACGAGGAAACGCAGAAGAAAGTGGATCAGCTGCAGGGACACATCACAGGTGGATTTCCTGTCTGCTAGAACCGACTAATGAACATGAGATAACTTTTGAGACTCATTAAGGTTTTTTATTAATGACGGGTTTTTTTTCCTTTTTTGGATTACTCTGTCATGTCATGTTATGATATTACAAAGTAATCCACTGAGAATGTGCGATTACACATGTTTGATTGGTCAGTGCAGCTTTGTGCCAGACAGGGACACCAGGACTGTCTCTGTTTATTCATTCTGGCAGATGGGTCCGCCCCCCTCCCTCCAATAAGACAGACTCCCCCACCCCCTGTCCATGGCCAATGTTGGGCCAATAACAAGCATTTATTAAATATGGAAGGTTTGATACGATGACTGACAGAGGAGAGATTCCATTCCAGATTTGAAATGTTACATGTCACACATTTTCCTGCTCTGCTTTGGTTTTATGTCCAGTTCGTTGCAACTCAAGAGACTCGCACAACTGAGATCAAACTGTTAAACTAAGAAATAAGATTCTGTTGCTGGGTGCTATGACCCATGTTTCGCTTGTGTCTCTTATTGGTTTGGGATCAAAGACGCCTTTTGGAAATTTAACACGAACTGAGAGGTATGAACACTGCTTTGGTATTAATTAATTAACCAACATATTTATTAGTTTGTTCAACTGTTAATGTATTTTTGACTGGGCTCTTTATGTTGGTAGGTCCACTTTAACAATAAATTTGCCTTATTCAAACAAATGAGGTGGTTGCTTATTTTTCTAAAGCAAAAGCCAAAATTTGAGATCATTTTAAAGATTTTTTTTTTTTTTTTTTTCTTCATGGTTTCATCCCTTTAATGAATTTTTTCACACATCTTGGGACCCTTCAGGGGTGCTTGCTGTAGGTGTCAGGAGTAATCGGCTTCTGGCAGCATAATCCCCTTCCTCAATTATTGCTGAAACAACTCAAGCAACTTTTTGAAATATGGGTAACTCTTTAACCAAAACAAACCTCGCATGTATGGAGTTAAAACTAAACTGAACTGAAAAATTACAGGGGTCACAGCTGATACTGAGGATTCTGAGCTTAGGAGAATATAAAGGTTTCAACGACACTATTCGTCCATTGGAAATCTATTTTGGTTCAATAAGTGATTGTTTTTGTCTTATCAGTACTTTACTGAATGTAATTGTAAAATCTGACTCTAAAGATACAAAAGTAAACACAAAGTTTAATCACAGAGATATACGTTACTGTATTTATAAGCAGTTGTGGTTAATTAGTCACTTATAAAAGCCCTCAATTGAAAATGTTACTTTGGTTAAAGTATGAAAGTATAATCAGAAAAATGTACACAAAATGTTCAAAGTACAGGTATGTGATGTAGACTGTGACTGTTACATTAGAATCATTAGATTGTTGTGATTCATGCATTCAAGAAAGATCTGGATTTCACGGCTGAAGTTTGTTGAGATGGAGCTCATTTCAAACGGTTTTGTATTGCCAAATAAGTGAGAAAAGTCTTTAACATTATTTAGAGCCCACAGTGACACCTTTTTTTTCTCCCCAACAGTCCACCCTCAACATCCATAAATGTATTAAAAGGAAAGTAGCAAATTTTCACATCTTAGGAGCTTGAACCACAAAATGCTTATCGAGAAAAAAGACTGGTGATCAAAACAGTTGCCACTTCATTTTCTGCTAATCTCCTATCTTATCAATCTACGAGTGGTTTCAGCTGTTTTTGTAATAACTGTTTGAAGGTGAATTTATAACAAACATCATAATTATTTGTTTTACTAAATATAATTATAGCTTTCTGTGTTTGCAGTGTATTCCCCTCTGACAGCAATGGAATAGAAGTCCAAAGAGTCATGAAAAAATAGTCAAGCACAGGTCAGAGGCCTCAAACTTCTACAGTACATGGCTAAATATATTCATGACTAAAACTGCTAAATCTGCTCTGTCTGTTTGTGTGTGTGTTTGATTGTATAAGAGAGAAATCAGAGCACACAGAATATGTGCATTCAAATGCTGATTTTCAACCAGGACTAGTTGTAGTTAACACTGGTTAGATGAACTAATTAAAAAAAAACAGAAAAAAATCATTTGATAAAAGTATGATATGTTAAAATATTTGTATGTATACATATATATATATGTATATATCTAATATTTGGGTTTTTATTTTTTGAAGTATCACTTTTCAAAACAACATTTAAGCAGTGATAGGATGAATTGATGGGACAAATCTTCAATCATACCGAGTGTTGAGGTGGGGGGGCGAGATTCAAACAAAAACTACTTGCATGCAGACAGACAAATCTTACCAGATATCTTGGAAAATGGTTGAAATGTTCAGCCTCTGCAGTCCCACCTCTAAAAGGACTATGGTCTGCTTGACAAAAAGACAAAAAAAGGTTGGCTTCAACTGTCCTAATGTCTCCTTGGCTTTGACATGTGCATATCAGATGGGTTCTGCTCTGGATAATCTGCAGCTCTGCCTGCTGATGTATTGAGTTATCAAACTAGTTATGCCCCCAAGGAAGTTAGTGCATCTCAGCATTTAATCTTTGTTTTCATTAGTGTGTGAATGAAACCAGCAGGTAACAACAACAACAACAAAAATCCTATTCAGATCCAGATGGAGGGGCGCTGTGGAAGTGTGTGTTTAACCTCTGAGCTCTGCTTTGCCTGCAGGACTGATTGGCCTGATGAGAGGGCTCTGATTGGGGACAACTCTCACTAACTACCCACTAATTTAAAGGCTTGATTGGCCGCAGTGTGAATTCAGAGTGAAGGGCAAACCAACCTGCATGACAGCATTGTGAACTTTGAATGTATTCTTACAGCCACATCTCACACGTGTGTTTGAGCAGTCAGAAGCAGATTCCATGTGTTCCATTATCTTTTTCTCTTTGATAAATAGGAATTAGCATTTTGCATGAAGCTGCGTCTGAATAGAGAAACAGTAGCATTGCTAAGACGGCTGGAAAACAGAGGATTACAAGAGGCTTTTTGCTTCGTAATTTGATTTTAAGAGTCTTACCTTTGTTCTATGTGCCCAGTTAGGATGTGCTGGGAGGTTGAGATTAGCACAGAGAATCAAGCTTGTGACAAAGCCGATTAGCAGTTGAAACACAGCCAACAATGGTTTTCTTATTTTTTTTTTTTTTTAAAAAGCATTTTAGAAAAGCATTTCTTCTGTCAAGAAAGGAAATGTCTCTATTACATTTCCAATTGTATGTTAAAATATGAATGTACAGTAATGTGTTTTACTGTTCTACTGCAGCTGAAACACGTGTTTGTACTAACACTCAGACTGGACAGGTAAAGGTTTAGACAGAGCTCACAAGGAGACAAACACAAGCACTTTGTCCGTTTACATTTCATAAAAACTTGTGAGGATTTTAGTTTCGTCAGGAGGAATTCTGCTTCAGCTTTAACTGTGGTTATCTACTGCCACCTGCTGGGTGATCACATTCCTACATGTCAAAGAATTATTTCATGACTTCATTGCAGACTGTATCTGCAAGTTTTAGAAAGAAAAATTCAACCTTTTCTGCTCTATTCATTTTAGCTGCCTGGAATAAGAGGCTTCTTTCAAAACCAAATGAATCTGTTGATAAAAACTTGTTAAACTGGAATTACAGAAGTAATATAAAAAGTTGCCCTGTAATCTGTAAATTAAGAATAACTCAATAGAAGTATGCAACCTGAAATTAATTTTAAATTACACTATCATTATTTAGTTTGTAAAATGAAAAAAAAAATGTATTAGGTAAAAAAAGACTGTCACCACATAATTAGTGGTTGTTCTGGTTTATTGATCAGGCCACATGATCCTTCTGAACAAAGAAAGTTGACCTGGAATTGTATGATATTTTCAAAATTAAAAAAAATGTTCACACTTCAATATTTTAGAGTGCCTACAGAGAGAAGACATTATTACTGAACCACTTCTTTTCTGTCACCCAGTTGCAGATGTGAATTAATAATAAAAGTATTTCATTATTCAACTACCAAAACTTAGCTATAACTGTTCTAGTAGAGTCAGCAATACAGTTCTCTGTGGTGACTTTAATCTTTTTGTTTAATTTAAACACATTTCCCTCACTTTGATTAATCTTTGGTGATCCTTTGACTGTTCATTTAAGTTAACGTGTCATCAGTGCAGTTCTTAGAAACTACAGGTTAGTGGCTACAACTAACTGAGTAAATACAAACTGATTCATCAGTTCCACAAGAATACACACAATCTTATGTTCTTGTACCGAACATGCTGTCGATATGCACTAATGTTTGAAAAGAAAAAGGCCATAAAAGGAGGAAAAAGGCGTGGAAGACTTTACAGTCCACAGTGAGAGCTAAAGGTGACAGAACTTTGTAAAACTATTGTTAACTTAAGGTAGGCTGTTTATATGCAGTTATTTTAATGTCAAATATACGTAAAAAATCTTTTTGTGAGCTGGCAGCAACCAGAAAAGAAGAAAAAATATAATTGAATCTGTCACCAATAACTTCAATGGAACCACAATCAGAACCAACTCAACAGTTCTGATGTGTGCCGTCAGGTGCCGTCAGATCCACCTCTGAGCCTGGATCTGTCCAAGGTTTCTGCCTGTTAAAAGGAAGTTTTTCCTCCACACTGTCGCCAAGTGCTTGCTCCTGTGGGAATTGCTTTCAATTGTTGGGTTCCTATAAATCTAAAATATAAATGTAT
>JAPZDZ010000008.1:20479381-20497222 GCA_029783805.1 Acanthurus tennentii | reverse complement strand
TCCCAAAACAAGGTAGGCAACTGAAGACAAAAATAGACCTATTAGATCTAAATCAGTGCTAACAAACAACAAACAACTCAAGAAAGGTGAATCCCAAACTTAATCCTAAATCATGACCAATATGTCTAGTCTCAAATTAAGATAACTAAGTCCCAAGTCAAGAACAATTCTGACAATAAGAGATGCAAGCCATAACATGTTACAAGTCAATGTTAGCTAGGCTGGGATGAAGACAATTAAATCCCAAGTTCTGTTTCAAGAGCGACAAGTTCAGAGTCGTCTCAAATGAAGACAGCTAAGTCCAAAGTAAAGGCTAATAAGTCAAATGTCAAGCCCAAGTCCAGAGCTTTGTGTAAGTCTATACCCTTCTCCAAAGTGAGTAAATTTGTAACCATCTGTTTTTGTTGACCACAGACATGGACAAGCCCTTAAATGCACCAGTTTCATAAGAGTATGACTTGAGTCCAAATCATGTGATTCAAACCCCTCCCCAGCATTTAATCTGTGGTACACAGTGCTTGAAATGTACAATAACTATATCACAAACTGAATTAGCTGCATTCAGCGCTAAAATTATGGCTTAAATTTAAATTATGACCTAGAACAAGTATATTTCTTACCAGTTTGAATTATAATTTTCACTAATTAATCCTAATAAGATAACAAAATGATTCAGTTCGATCATAACCATTGATAAAGCATTCCCCTTATGTGCAGTAAGAGTCATAAATTAAACAACACTCTTCTTATTTATTCATAAAGTATATTCTCACCAGTAGTCACAGACAATTAAACACATTAGCAGCATCAAAAGATGCATACTTTAACTCAGGAAATATGAAGGTATGGGATGAATACTTTTGTAGGGGTAAAGTATTTGTTTCTAAAAGACAACCTGAATGGTATATTGCCTGTTTATTTAAAGCACATCAGGTTTTAAGAGACCAAATCTGATTATGTCCAAAAAATTTAAATAAATAAAAGATAAAAACACAATTCATGATCAGTTTTTGGGTAAATGCAATATATGATACGATATGATATGAAACTCTCTGATCACGTATTTCCTCTTCTGAGAAAACAAAGTCTATGCTAATTTTGAAACCAATATTTAAACGAGTAAGAAAAACACCAAACACTATTAATTATGTAAGTTTAGAATGTGTAGATCAAAGGTTAGAGACAAAGGTTTGAAGGGTGAAAAAAAGACTAATAGACTGTTACAGAGATTGAACCTTGGTTTATGAAAGCACCATAAATTCTAAAAGTTAAGAAAATAACATCACAAATAATAACTCAAATGAACAGAGACTGGATACTAACAAAGCATTGGTAAAAAGAAGAAAAAAAATCAATGAAATGAAATGTGCTTTATTTCGCCTCTTGTAGTTAGCATTAGGTTGGTTTCAGTAAAAGCTGAAATGTGTAAAAATGATAGGGTGTAGCATATCACTGGAGTGACTCCTAACTGCATTTCAGTCTATTCTTTGTCTTTGCTCTTGCTGATCTTTAGCTGTTAGCTTGTTAGCTCAGTTAAATGTGCAGCTAATGGCCCCATTAGCTGATCAGTCTAACTGGAACTGGATCCTGGAGCTCCAAAGCTTGGTGTTTATACTTCAGCTGGCAGCCTCCCAGTCTTGACCCAAAACAGCCTTTGAGATATACCAAGTCAAGTTCGATGATAGGGATAAAAAATGCCAAAATGATTTACGGCGGTTTGCCTAGGACTCTGTCTCAAGAGACTTGGAAGACACAGCAGACAGGGACAAGAGAGGCATGAAGACATAGTGGGGTGAGATTATAGGAGTAAGTAAGTAAAATGAGCTTACAAGGCAATAAAGCTAATGACAGGACAGGTAGCGGCTAGCTGGTCAGCATGCTAACTTGAGCGGAGATGCTTGAAACACAATACCCAGTAGTCTTTGATATAACATTAGAACTGTTACTTCTTTGATTCTGTTGATAATGTTTACTTCATTTTGAACATTTTGAACACAAAATTCTGCTTTATGTTACACACTGGACCTTAACCCTGTTCCAACAGTACAACAGCAGAGTTAAATCATAGTCATCACCCTGTTAATCAGACTATTAATGAAAAAACTACAGAAATATTAGTTCTGTACAATAATTTTGAATCCCCTTAACCTTTACATTTTTTAACTGATGTTTAGCTTCCCTCAATAAAACTCCAAACTTCCAGCAAACAACACTGGCAGTGCCAAAGCCCTCAAAGTGTCAATTAAGAGAGGTAGTTCTCTTATTCTGTCCACACAGTTTAATGTTTAAATACAGCAAGTAAACATACAGTTTAAACTCTTAGATCTATGCTGAGTACAGTACATGTTGGCATGGCTTGAACTAAGTTCTGTAGAACTAAAAAGAACAGAAACAGACTAAAGTCATAAATAATGGCATGTATACTATGACTGCATTCTAAGGAAAAATTTATGCCATATATACAAGAAAGCAAAAACCAACAGAAAACACAGACCAAATCAATAATACCATAAACTAACGCTGGTTGAAAAATAAAATGGATCAAAAGAAAGGCCACATTCACAGAGCAAAGTTCTAGCATGATGATGATTGGTGGGGGGGTAACAGTTTTTTTAAAAAGTCAGAACACTAATCATGGGAGGAGGTGTTTTTGCTACATATGTCTTCCTGTCAATTTCTCACATTGGAGCTATATTAGTTAAAATACTTAAACTGTACATTTTAATTTCTCATTACATTATTTAAAAACACTTGCCATACATTGCAGTTTGCAAATAATTAGATAATTCCAAAGATTGAACATAATTTAGCACCTTCCATTGGATGATTCTTTTAAGGACATGGGTTTAACTCAGTGGGAGGTAGACAATTTCTTGTCCAATTACAAGCTTTAATCAAAGTTATTGCTTTATTATCCTGGTGCTTCATCCTTACATTGCCTGAGAAAATTACCTGAAAAAAACGTTTCTTTCCAGCTGAAATGGTACAGGCAAAAGATAGTTAACAGCAAAACCACAGACGCTTACTCAACAAAAAAATCAACTTCTGTTAAAGGATAATTATAAATAGTACAACCTGGGTTTTATTTTTGTGTTTTTGCCTTTAAATCTTATGCTAGAATTTGTATCTGTAATAAAAATACAGAACTCTATAAGTTCATTGCTGATATCAGGCAAAATGAAGTCTGATATATAAAGAATCACAGGTAGTCAGTAGACCCATAGCTAAATCCTGAACTTGACTCATATACAGGTTTCAAGACCTAAACCTAATGCACCCGACTGACACGGACAAATGAAAGAAGCAAACTCAACCATAGCTGAACCCTACTGAAGCCCTTTTTAACGCTTTGTTGCTTCTTGCTTGATAAGCTAATGCAATCCATAATCTATTGGCAAAAGCGTTTTTGCAGTTTCTTCTAGGCACTGCATATACAAAGCTGTGAGAAATGACATCCACAGACCATGACAATTGGTACAGTTAAAGAGACACAAATTTAACCTAAGCCCGAGGCCTTGCACATTAAAATGGCCAAAAGCACATTATTTTGTCTACACATGTCAGATTTGGTACAAATAGCAGAATTTTAGCAATCAGACGATCCCACAAGTTATTACCATGGTAATTACATTAGATACACTTATCTGGAAGGGAAACAAAGTCAAATAGTATTTTTTTATTTAGAATGTCCATCACCGATTTAAACTATCAGTCACAGTTTGCTGACACGTCTTGCTTCAGAACTGTTTTTATATTCTCAAATTTCTTAATGAGCACAATGGTATCATAACTGATAGAGACCCAAGTTATCATAAATCATAATTATCCTGTTAACTGTTAGACAACTTCATCATAACAAACTTTATGTCACAGTATTTGTAGTGTGCCTAAGGACGACAGTCATGATGTCTTAACCAATACAAGCAAGGCCCATATCTTTAATGAAAATAAACAGCAGGAGCCCTGAATGCGTTCACATCAACAGCAACTCGTCAAAGAAAAAAAATGTATGCATCTTTCTGTCTTTCTCCAATAAAAAAGCTGTTTTTATTTCAAAGTCTGGACGTTGAAAGTACAACCCTGAATCCAAAAAAGTTGGGACCCTGTGTAAGACTTAAATAAACAAGAATATAATAATTTTCTAATCGTACATAGCATTCATTTTTTACCTCAAACACCTGTGTGAAACATTCCACATTGGTAACAGGTGATGTGACTCAGTCTGAAAGGGGCATCTTCAAAAGGCTCAGTCCTCTACAAGGAGCAAGGTTCAGTTCTTTGTAATCCACTGATTGTCCCAAAATGGGCTCAAGAAGACTTTGTAAAACCACTGTCACAAAATAGTTTATTAAAAATGATGTTTTCAATCTGCATTTTACACAGGGTCAAAGTTTTTCTTTAACCAGGGTTGCTGAACATGGATAAGGACCAACTAACAGATATTCAATGTCTCTCAGTTCTACAACTTATGTCTGTTATTCATGTGATCATAGTGAACTCTCATTTTTTTAGTCATGCTATAGGATAATATTTGCTTGTCCAATATGCTATAGTTTCTCAAATGGTGAACTTTCGTTGACACTCCTGGTATTTAAATTCAAACTGACTAGGCATTATGAAGCACAGAATTCTCTAAGGTAAAGTCATACTGAAAACTAGCTAGGTTGTAATTTATGTCTCGAGACAGCAGCACATCTGGTATGAAGGGGAACCCTGCCTGCATAGCCAGGACATGAGGAGCCAATGTGAAGGGGATGTCCCCAAGGAGATCTGGGATGGACGGAGCAGATTCCATGGCTGATGTGTCTGCTATTGGCGCTGTGGTGGGTAGAGCTGTTGGGTGCTTTGTGTCGGTGGGCAGAGCTGGAGCTTTACAGGATAACTGTGAAGAAAAGAAGACACATTTTCTATGTAAGTGTGCCGTATCAAGATATTATTTACATTTGATAATCAAGTCTCCTTTGAAAGTGGTTCTTCTTCATCTATCCCACAAGCATCAGGGGTGAGCTTTATGATAACCATGTTAATATTTTTTAAGATGTCTAAAAAGATAGTAGTGTACCTTTTGTGCTAATAATCTAAAAAAATCTTACAAATAAATGACACAGCAAACGTTGGTCAGTCACCACTAATTATATTTTAAAAGAAAAAGCTTTTTTTTTTCCAAACATTTCACGCTATTTTTAAAGGCTCTTCAAGAACCTAATTAACCATCATCCACAGTTTTTTTTTTTACATTTTTTGCAGGTGAGAGTAGCATATTAACTGCTTTTGTGAAATACACCTTGGGACATTAGTGATGATCCACAAAACCTGAAAATATTTACATCAAAGCTTTTTAGAAAGCAAACGTCTTTTGTCACTTGGACAAGTCTGACCAAAATGGTATGTACTCGGGAAATATTCTGGTCTCTTCAAGCTTTTAACTAATTATTGCAATACTGTCAGTCTGACAGTGTGACCCTGTTTGTAAATGGTAAATGGTAATTGAAAAATAAAGTGCTTTTCTAGTCTTTCAACCCAAAGCACTGTGCAACACAAGTAAGCATTTACCCACTCAAAGACGGGTTGCTTCTCTTCTGCTCATCAGAAACTCATACACTCAAAGGCTGCTCCATCCAGGAGGAACATTTTGAGGTTCAGCATCTTGTCCAAGCATACTTGAGACATGCAGACTGGAGACAGACATACTGGAGACTGCCCTATTGTCTGACACAGCTACCCCAGCCCTTCATATGATGCAGTGAAACAAATCTTGACAAGCTTGACACAGCCCATCACTGAATTCAGAGCCTGACACATTTAAAAAACTACAGTTCCCTGAATAGTGGACTACAAGTGTGAGTCAGTCCCCACAGACCTATCCAAGTTTTATGCAGTCAATATCATGAACAAATATTAAAGAAGCATTTGATATTCATGTACATCTGTGAAGTCTATTAAACTTACAATGTTGACTGCCATAAAAACTTTTCAAAAATCTAAAAAAAAAAAAGTTTTCATGCTTGTTGTAGATCGAACCTTTTTCAATTTTGGTCAATCCATGAGGTTCACTATCATATGAACCCCAGATTCAGTTGTCAACTTCTAACATCCAGTTAATTTTGTGGCTTGATTTTCATTGATACACAACATACTGCAGCAGCCTGACTGTCATGACATTTGATGGATGCTCAAAAAAAGGAACCCTCTTTATTTCACTGACTTCATAGTGTCATCCTGACTCCTGACATGGCTTTTAGAATCATTTTTGTTGTTTTACAATACAATATTTTTTGGTAGGAGGAGGGTAGAAATGACATTGGGGTAGTGGCAAGGCTTAAGATTTTTACTTTTGTTTGATCTGGTTATAGACCACACAAGGTTCTGAAAAGCGATACTTAGCCTGGGTCATTTATTAGATTCATTATGCATACAGCTTCAATAAGATGCGCATTCCAACAGGCTGTTCCTAATTAGTTCAGTTTACCAAAAACAAAGCTTTTATGCTGTCATTATCTGAGGGCATGTTAGTGCATTACAGAAAACACACTGTAATCCAATGTGGTTGTAATTGTTCACATGAAAGTGGTGGAATGCTGTTTATTCTACTGAGTCTTTCAAGTTGAAGGACATCAAACTGTACATGGAGGAGTCAATTACATGTTGATTAGCTCGAATGTGTATTTTCACTATATAAGCAATGATCAAAAAGAAATTACATTCATGTGGCAGAAGGATAATCAGTTCTTGCTTCTCCTTAAAACTAAAAGAAATTATTTCTGATACAAGATTAAAAAGTGTGCCTAAAATTAATACTGAAATGTCAAAGTTGCACATGCAAAATAACACAGAATTTCTGCATGTTTACATCCCAAAAGAACATATCTCAAACAAACCAGAAGCATTTTTTTCCAATGGAACTGCTGCCTTCAGTGGGTTTGCTCAGGAAGATCATGCCTTTGCTTCTGAGCAACTCTAACGTGAATTTTTGTCAGTTGTCCCAATTGCACATCTTGGCATAACTAACTGAGGAAATTTATATAACCCTGCTCAGCAGTATCTGAAACAAAGCCAAAACCACTTTCTTTTTACTTATATGAAAAAAATAAGCTTCGATCAAAATAGCTACAGCACGACCCAAGGCTGTTCTGTCAAGTGACTAAGTGTCTAGCATTTTGCGAAAAGTCCTGATTGAATTTTGCTGAACTACATCTCAAAAAACATTTAACACCTGACACCACCACAACGACGCATGTACCAAAACAAGGTATTGTTCACGATGGAACCTAGAGTGTTTTAGTTACATTGCCAGGACTTTCTGTGCTTATATTCTTTCATCCACCTTATGCTATGAGTAACAATAAGTAGATGAAAAAAAGAGCAATCATAGTGAGCAAGAAAGTGAGCAGTGGAAAGGCCTTTGGATGTGTGCTAAAGACAAAGACTGATGTCTTTCAACTTTCTTATTGTCTTTACAATCAAAAATCTTCACTGGTAAAAATTTGAAAGAGAATGAACGGGCAGCCCAAGTTTACAAATCACAGTTCTTGTGCTACCTATGTGATATTCTATAGCTGCAGCCTGACACATAGTTAGATTTATTAAAAACACAATCATCAGCCTGCTTATGGCCTATTAACAAATCTTGTATTTCAATTATTGACTACATTCAGTCTGTAATAAGGAGTTACCACATCACTTTGTAGTAACACATCAACTCCTGGTCTCATGTTCTCTTATATAACGCAGTCCCGTTTACTCCCATGCAGCTTATCAGATTTTACACCAAAGCTGAAAAGTTGGATGAATGCATCTCGAGAGGAATAGTGCCCCTTTAAAATGTAAAGTTACGTGGGTTAAAAAAAATGTGTTTTTTTTTCTTCCAGTTTTATAAATTATGGTAACCAAACAACATCAACAATACAGTCCAAGATAAAGTGATCACACAAAAAAATACTCTAAATAACCCTGAGACTGTCACTGTTGGTTGGAAACCTCATATCTCCATATCCACATTTCATATCAATTTTGTTGATGCAGTGTTATTACATAAAAAACGCAGGGTTTACCTCTTTTTCCTAAACACAGTTTAGGACAGTCAAGGCTTCTGTTGGATAGCAACAACATCAGACTCAGAAACAGGCACGGCTTGATGGGTGGGCCCAGCAGGTCTGGGCCTGCCCACTTTTTGACATGCCGATCTTAAACTTTTCTTTCAAGTGAGTAGTGGTGAATACAAAGGGATATTGCCCGACGAGGTGTCCAATTACCTGGAGTTGATTAAAGCTTGTTTATTTCCATGTTTGTCATAGACTACAGGCCCAATGGTTTCGTGGAGCTGCCAACAATATTTGTTAGGCTAGATGCTTTATCTTTGTAAAATGAGCCACTTTTCTCATACTGTTTAGCCTCCATTAAACACACACAAAAAAATCTGTGTGTGTTTAATGGAGGCACTGGATTGCACTTTAAGAAATAAAACAAAGTCCCCACACATTTAGTCTCTTGTGATATGGCAGGACTAAAGCATGACTTTGGGGAACACTGTGAAGGCAGATTTAGCTTTTATGTATCTTTGTCGATACTGATGTAGCTTAAATATAGCTTATAACAGCATTTTAAAGCCATACTGCTTGTGCGTCTTTCAGTCCCGCGGTGGCACGGAGAAAGAGTAGTCACTGGTAAGCACTGAAAACTTTTTAGAAAACTGAAAATTATTTTAAAAGAACATAAGCAACAAACTTCACTGTAAACCACACATTGTAATAGTGTGATATCATTTCTGTTAACAGCAGCTTATGAACTTATGTAACTTAAAGGTCCAGCCATAATTAATTTGGCCCAACCAAAACTGAAATCCTGGCATTATGCAAGCTTGTAAATACATTTATTCTGCTGTTGTCAATGTGGAATTAAGCATTATTAAAGCTCTAGTTTGTTGACAGTTAAATTTTTCAGGGTTTGTTTAAAGTTCAATGGACATTCTTTTACATGTTCATTCCTTATTTGCTTTGGCACTGTGTTTGAGTGCTAACAAAGCTTCACGTATATAAGTTAGTACTGACATTAAAATGTCAATTTGAGTATTTTAAGGGCTCAGACAACAGCTTTCATGTTTGTGACATCCTATGGAAGGAAGTTGAAAAGGCATAGTCTCTTCTATTATACTTGACAGCTGTGCTTCTACAACTGTTAACTGTGGGCTGAACAAAGACAAAAAATATTTGCCAGTATAAGTGGGGGGTATATGCAAGAAACCTCAAGAATTAAAACAAAATTTAAACAATGGTGCCAAAGCTGACTGGTTAAAAGGGAAACAACATTATATTCTTGCTCTTACCTAAAAAGGTTTCCTCCACATGCTGTTTTAAGACTGGGTTGCTTTATGAGTTTTTCTAATGTGGGTGAGAACACACGAATTGCACAGAAAGTGCTTTTGCCTTAAGCATTTTTTTAAAAAAGTGACATCAGTCTTTTCTTGTTACATGTACAGCCCTCAGAAAAGTGCAGGCCTGAATATGAAATTTATCTGGAGCGGCAGATTTCAGCCTTTGTTTTGTGCTTCAACTTATAATTAAAGGCAAATGAGACACTAAATGCAGAGAAGATGTTACAGGAAATGTTTATTCCTCTGCAATTAAGAGGCAGAGGTTTCCTGTGGGATTCAAGCATAGGGAGGGTGGAGTAACAGGGTACCAGGTCTTGTTTTCTGCTATACACTCCAGTTTCTATGAATCAAGGAACAAAACAAAACTAGAGATGTTTATGATGCAAGTGGTAAGGACGACATGACTATGAAAAACAGGAAGACCTTTGTTTCTATTTTTGACATATCTTTATGAGAACAAAGTATGTTAAAAAAAGCTTAAAGATCTTCTATTTGCATGACATGTTTTGGGGGGGACTAAACATAGGCTTTCAGTAAAGTAAAACTGCAATATACATTTGGTGATCAAATTGTCGTACATTTATTTTGTACCCTATTTTTCTCATATTCTATGCTGTTATGTAATGTTAAGTGTATAGAATTATATCATTCAAATCAGCATATGAGCACATGATAACCAAGACGGCTTCATTTCCTTCTCTGCAAACTGCAGAGTTCGGTTGTTACAATCTCTCATAGACAAAAAGCAGTCAAAACACAACTGAAGCTAAAAAACTTGAGTGTAGAACACCTACAATTTTTTTATGGAGCATTATGAAAATAGGGAAGCTTCAAGAAGTTCCCTTAAGTTTGGATACATTTGTTTGAATTCAAAGAGAAGAAAAAAGTGTGGGTCAGGGAGCTTAATGTTCTTCATCTTCCCTTTTTGATTAATGGTAGTTGGCAGGTTAGTTAAAACTGCCAAATATATTAAATGAGCATGACATATATTCTGCTGTTTATCTAATTTCGAGGTTGGAGCTACAAATTGTGAACATTAAAATTGTTGTGTTTCTACCCTCTCAGCCAACAGAAGCTCATTTGGCATCATTGAGCTGGACTTATCTTAACATTTAGTCAAATGCCGTGTTAAATGTTAAATCTAATAAGATTTTAAAAGAGATGTGAAAGGGTTCAGAGTCAATAAGTGGACTTGATAGTGGATTTAGCAATGTGCTATAAAACCCCATTCCTATGTTGGCTCAAATTTTGCCATAGTGCAATAAGCATCATACAGCAATGAAATGCTCTGGCAAATTAAATACAAGTAAAAATTCCTGGTAGGTTACTCTTAACGAGAATAAGGTAGTTCACTTCAGTTTCAGAATAATTGACTTATTATTGTGATTATTTCTGATACTGGAAAATCCTGTCACATAATTAAATAAACCACTGTGCAGCATACAAGCAGTCCTATGCAAGTAAACTCTGCGACTGCTCTCTGAAGAAAAAAATAAACAGTTTTTTCTTTAATGCTTAAAAACAATATGCTTACATTAAACACACCAAATATCTCATTGCCATGAAGATAATGAGTCTTGTCTTTTGAGATCACAAGTGTGGGCTACAACTAGCATGACATTATGCTAGTGACTGATATAAACACTGTCCTGCTGACAGGCGTATCAGATAAGGATACGGGTTGTTTGGAAAGGCAAGTTCAAATAACATATTTTTTCACTTACTCATTCTACAAAAAACACTTTCAAAAGGTAACAGTGTTAGCATTCTTAGCAGCTAGACAACTCCGGTTACAAGCAAAGGCTGCTGCTAAGCTTAATAGGTTTCAGAAGTAGGCTTACTAATTGGATTTTTTTTTTTTTTAATATTTAACCTCTTTTGTGGAATAATTATCCCACACTGTTAGTTACTGCCATAGTCTTGTACTGAAAATGCTGTTTTATGTGTGTGTGTTTATGAATGCGTGTGGGTGTATGTGTGTTTCACATGGAAGCGTTGGAGTAAGATTATAATGTTGCCGCATCTCAGTACTTCCTGTTGCACAATGTGATTAAAACTAGAGGGATGAGCCACTCACTGTGTGTGACATGAGGTAGCTCTTGGATACCATATGGACCAAATGTGTGCACACACAAACACACAAATACATGCATGAAAACACACTCACAGGCAAAAACAAACACACACATGCACAGACACACACACAAACGAACAAATTACAATGTCTTTAAAAAATCCCTAAATAGAAACTAAGCGGTTAATGAGCATAAAGGTTCTTGAAGTAAATGTAATGCCAGACAGAAAGCCCACAGAGTTCTTTGGTGGCTTGTGTCTCATCTCATTTTTAAAGTCAGCATGGTGAATAGTAGTGGCACATTTTGGCACACTGGCTCAGCCTGGGCCCACAGCACCTGTCAACATCACAGCAGTTGAGATTGTTCTCTAAGAACCATACAGGACAAGGCCAGCTGGGATCTGACAGCTATTGGTCTCAAAGCTGAGTCACTCAGAATATGAAGAAAAAAGAGACTCCCAGACTATTTCCTGCTCTGAGGACATGGTGTTTTCTTCCTATAATTGCTCTAATTATTGAGATCCACAATGCTGATGACAATACCACAGGGTAAACTTTGCATCATTACCTGAAAACCTCAACAAGCTTACCATTGATGGCTGCACTATGACATATGCTGACGGCTGTGCGATGTTCATGGTCTGCATCTTCCTCCTCTGCTCTTCAACGGTCTCTCCTGTACAAGAAATGTGGCAGACAGATTTTTATTAACAATTTATAAAGAATATGTATAAAAAGGAAAACAATTTTTATCATATTAGAATAATATTATTAAAACAAAGTTCAGATCAGCTCTTTAGTTATCAAGCCATTATGTAAGATGGTTTTCATACTCTACTAAAAAGTGTGTACACCCGCTGTTTGCAGAAGGACAGGTGTTAAACATTATGTTAATCTTGAGAAACAGTTTGGTGATTAATACTGAAAAAATGAAAACAATGTCACAAATGATTTGATAATAATTATGACTGCAACTTATTCTCTGCTGCTTTTTTTCCCTTGGGCTCTGGGAAATCAATCAGAAACCCGTCAATAGAGTAATCACTAATGAAAATAATTAAGTTAAATCCCCAATGGGACCCCTATTTAGATACAATTATTAGGCAGATATGGAAGTAAATACAGCTGAAATTAGTCAATTAATAGAATAATAAATCTGCAAATACTTTGATAAGTGAATGTTTGTGGATTTGACTGAATATCTTAGACTGAAAACTCTTGGTTGGAAAAACAAAAAAAAAAGCATTCTCCTCTCCAAGATATTTTATTGGGCAATGGTAATGTTTCTGGTACATTACTTTGGACCAAAGTGGATTTGAATGATTACCATACAATTTTGAACAGACATTTATAATCCAAAAAGAGTACATTCTGAAGACTTTGGTTATTCTCTAACCTTTCATCTACAACCTCCATAGACGTTAGGACACTGTGTGAAATAAAAAAATAAAAAAAAAAACATAAAAAAAAAACAGATTTCAATCATTTGCCAAAAAAAGTTTTTAAAAAAAAACTTACAAATTGCTTAACACGGTTAACTTTGCGCTTTCAACATTGCAGTGGCAAAACATTGTGTAACTGCCACATAGACCCCACTCTCAACACTCTCAAAATATGCAATAAACTTTTTGTTGATTAAATTTACAGAGTGCATGTTAATTATAAATTGTTTTTAGTTTTACACTTTTTATTAAACTGCATCATATTTTGTTTTTCTTAATCATATGTAATTTGGCCTCACAGACCTGTTGGGGCATTACTGCAGGAGAACATGACAAAAGAAGTGCTGAGAATTGATTTACAGTAAGCTTTTTCCTTCAACACAATCAAGGTCAAGCAGGGATTAATCATGCTTTACAAGTGATTTTCTGATCACCTAAATGGATTAAAAAGCATTTCCTCTGCTGGGAATGAGTAAACACATTTTCATTGTATTAATTAATCTTAGCTGAGGTTTATGCCTCCTTTGGCTTGAAAGGTTATATATTGGCCCCATTTTGTTTTTATCTTGTGATCAGGCACAACTGTGCTTCGCTGCATATTGTTCTCATTTAAACAACACCTAAATTACATTTTAAGGATGTTACTAATAACACTAACTGTAGCTGTTAAAAGGATTAAATGTTCACTATTATGCTAAGAGAAACAGGTGTGCCACGAGATAGAAAAAAATTTGCTGTATTGTCATACTGTCCATTCTTATTTTAGGGCCTGCTGGGGTCCTGGCCGCAGGCTGCTGTCACAGAGACGATTAATTAGATCTCCTTTATCAAATGGCTGAAACACTGAGTGAGTAGAGGCACTGATGGGAGGGTAAAGTGAGAAGGTTCCTCTCCAGGGCCAAACTAACTTTGTCTACAGAATGAAATCATTCACACTGATGTCACTGTCTCTGATCTCAGCTCCATGTGTCTCCACAGCAGCTTCCCCAGTGGAAGAGGAGTGCTTTCCTCAGGGATCACACATGGCCCACAGCCCTCTTTGTGTGTGCGTAATTATATCTAAAATCATCTGATCCATCATCCGCTTACATAATGTTTCCCACAAGTTGTCTGCCCTGTACATACTTTTTGTTAAGTTCCTTTTACACAATGACTGTGAGATATAATCATTACTTACAGTTTGAAGGGTGTATTTGTATCTCCATTATTAATAGGATAAAAATTGGAAACAATTCATGTCATACACAGAAAAACAACATATAATAATCTCATAATCATTGTTTCATCTCCAAAAAAATGTGCTGGACCACTTACAAACCAGTTTTATCTTTTAAAGGATAACACGTGTCACATTTTCCAGTCTGTCTTAAATCAAATGTGGCAGTCATATGATCATTGCAATAGTCTTTGCTAGCTGCAATTTGGATTTTCTTCGACATGAATGAAATCCACTGTACTTTTTAATATCTTTTTTTTTTCAGTCCACTATCATTTCTTTTTGTGTGTTTATATGTTTCTTGGTGATTTTTTCTTTTGTTTTTTTTTTAATCACTGTTGTTAAGGTTTTGTAAATGTTGTTTGCTGTATCTGTTGGGTTTTTTTTCGATGAAAACATTATATTAAAACTGTTGGTCACAGAAAAAAAACAGTCAAACTTTTTGGGCTATAAAAGTTCTTGTTATGCATATGCAATATATTCACAACTTTAAAACTAATATGAGGCTTCAGCAGTCTAAGTTAATCTTGAGGGGTGGGTATCAATGATAATAGCAAGCAAAATTTTTTTTAATACTCTGGACTAACGTTTTCAGGGTGACTTAAAAAAGTTTTGAACTAATCCTTTGAGTCATTACTTTAGAAAATCCAATTCAGTCACAGTTATCCAACTAACAAAATCTGAGAAGCATTTTTGGCTTCATAAACTTAAATGAGTGTTTGACATTGCCATCACCTGGCCTATGATATCATCTCTTTCTTGACATAAAGCATACATTTTACAAAGCACACTTGTCAAATCTGCAGTTCAAATAAGAGAGGTGCAGTATGTGTTATAAACCTTCAAGCTCTGTAACTGGTCAGTGGCAAAGGTTAACAGTGCAGATAGTTTTTGTATTTTTCAATCAAGTGTGGTTTCTACCATGACAACCAAACACGGATAGAAAAGAAGGGATATTGCCATGGCAGAACTGGCCGACAGCCTGGCCCTGCTGGGACTTTCCATGGCCTCAGCTTGGTCTGGCCCGCCTGACTCAGTGACTGTGCACCTGATATCTAGTGCTGCACCAGACCATAAGTTAAGCTTTGGACATCTGTTCTGATCAGCTGGAATCTACAGGAGGCTACATGAATAAAGATAACTAAACATTCAAAAACATATACATTGTGGATGTGCTTGAATGGACACTTTTGAGTGTCTTTACATCTGTTAGTTTATATTACACATTGCTAATTATAAGGCCATCTTTGACAAGAGGACAGAACTAAATGGCAAGCAGGGAGCTTACGGTGAACATGTGTGAGCTTAGTTGGTTGCCTCAATCTGAAAAAGAAAACCTGGCTCTGACACTTGTTCTCCTCTGCCAAAAATAACACACGGCTCCTGACCATCTGTGTTAGCACCACCAGCTCTTCCAATTAAACCCACAAATAGAAAAATATATTGCATTTCTATAGCAGATGAAGTCAAATAAAGCTTTATTAAGCATAAACTTTGAACTTGGAAGATTGCTTTGGTTTTAGTTTGAAAAAAATGTTCTAGATATAGTAAAGTAAACACAAAATTAACGTCAAATATCCCAATCAAATAATAGATAAAATATATATATACTTTTTAATATGATAAACAAGAAAAAAACATTTTGCAACATAAATTTCACTTATAATGCAGTTGTCATGTGACCTAAGTAAGAAATTGAAGTCATGTGATAACAGGTGGCTGTATATGGGACAGTCCTGAGATCACCTTACTGGAGGCAGGACCTTAATTGTAAGGTCAAACTACTGTGGCCAAGGTCAACAACTTTGATTAAATGTTTGCAAAATGAAGTCACACACTTTGAGGAAATTGTGTATTTGCATATTTTTGACTTTGTAACATACCAGAGTATAGTCATTAGACAAAAAGCTAAACAGTGAACCAAGCTAAACTAATAATATTAGTAATTCATTATTATTACTCTCTTGACAGTCCAAAACAGGATTTTAACTTCAGATTTTGGTAACAAAACCTGAAATGAAAAAGGAAACATCAGCATCAAAACATTTCTACTGGAAATGTTTGAACTGGTACTGGAAAAAAAGCTAACTGAAAAAATTAAAAACTGTAATATTCTGATACATATTTGCATTGCGGTTTATTTTCAGTGATGATTCCTGTTTTTGTTTTTTTCTTTAGATCAGTCTTTCTAGGGTGACAGGCTCTTTTTAGAAACTTTTTAAGTTTCAATCCAGTGACAGAATGTTTTTAGTTCCTATTTTTTGTTTCTATTCTAGTCATTGTTTTTCTGATGTGGAGAGGAGGGGCTTGAAGGAGGGGGGCAAGGGAAGCGTGATTTTTCATATGATTTTCCACTAAGGAGAAAATGTCACTCCTCTGGATCCAAGGTCAAAATAAAAATTTGAAGTCTAAAACTTTCTGGCTCCATAGAAACTCTGAATGACACATTGTTAGTGTAACACACAATGTAAATTGTGCATTTGAATGAAGTTTTTTTTATTTTTTTAATTGTACACATTTATAAAATGCAACACCTCTACAATTATGACTCTTATCACTGAAAATCAGCTAAAATCATGTTGAATTCACCTTTTCAAAGGCACAGTGTTAAAAAAATTACATGAACCTTAGAAAGCTTCTTCTTATTTAACAAATTGTTTATCATTTATCATCACCGGTGATCTCTAAAATGACTTTGCATGTGGCTGACCAGTTTCTTACACAGTATTTGCTGCAAGAGAAACCGTCAAAGGAATATCACAGCAAAATCTTTTCAAAATTATGTCCTTTGAGGAAAGCTCTACTTATGGGGAATAATAAAATGTTATTAAACGGACATCTCTAGTTCATTAGGGGCTGATTTAGAAAAAAATGTGATGCATCGAATTAACCATCAAACTTACTTAACTTAAAGAATTATTACAACTCTTGTTTTCTGTTACACAAAAATTTCCCTCTTAATGTTTTAATGAATAAAAAAATACAGCCAATGTGCTGTGCCATGATTAAATAGCATTTCCACATACCAAAGTGTCATGAGAATTTAATGTTATTGCATTTTAATAAGTTTTGTACTTACCAACGATAACAAAGCCTCCATCTACTTCCTTCTCAGATGTTGCCTTCTTTGCGTCTTTCCGGAGTCCAAAGAAATTGAGCATGATTATCCTCTGTCAACAAAAGAAAGTAAGAGTTAGACCAACAATTACTCCGTTAAGTGATTTGCTAGTATATTACTATATGTGTTAGAAGTGATTTGCTCCACTGAAACTGCGTATGTCTGAAAACAGGAAATCTTTAGATGATCTAACCAGTTATATATTGAAGCCGCATAAAAGTAAGGACGGAAACAAGCTTCCTTCTTGAAAAAAAAATGAACATCTCAACTCTGAACCAACCCCTTAAGTGTGTTTATAGAGTCTCATCTGATACATTTAGATAGGGAAACCGGAACATAAAGGACTACACGTTTTCATGACATCTAGCGTTTCAGCAAGGCTTCGTAATGTTGCTGCCTTTCATGTAAAAAAAAACAAAAGTAACTGTTTTATCAGTATATTCAATTGTACAGTCTTAGCACTTGCCGCTAAAAAATGTTAAACAAAAGGTTTACTTAAAAGGCCAACGCACTTCTATCTTTTCACAAAATCTATAGCAATGTTGTTCACGTCGTGCCTTGTCATGAAGTTCAGTAAACGGCCATCAACTCAGTTCATGGTTTGCTCCTCTTTTAGTTTCA
>JAPZDZ010000008.1:20447226-20459473 GCA_029783805.1 Acanthurus tennentii | reverse complement strand
TATATGGTGATTTACTGTGAGTATGTGGATTCTAACGAGCAACAACCTTCACTGTTTATGTTTCATTGAACAGCCTGATATTATCATCATGTAGTATTCCTGTGAAACAGACATTTTAACTTGATTTAAATTGAACTGAACTCTTCATACCCTTCATACCTGAATGGGTGTGTGGTCAAATTGAAAGATTCCTGTGTCCCCCCACATCCGCGCTGAAACAGTCAGTGCTGCAGTGAAAACCACACACTCCGAGTCCATCTCATGCTCTGCACTTGTGGAATGTGAGCTGTGGATTAGGTCTTATCCCTCTCCTAATGTAGCCTTTCTAAGCAGGGAATCCAAGCTTGCAATGTGTGGTTGTAGTCTTTGAGCAGACGTTGTCCCAAAGGATTAGGATTTGGGCACATGTTATCCATTCCCTCTCTCCTTAAATGCTTGTTGCCCCCTTCAGCATCAGTAGAACAACAGCAGCCATCATCAGAGAGCCATAATGTTTTATGTCCTTGTGATCTGTCTCCAGTTCCCATGAAATGTAGCGACACACACACTCTCAAAGGTTTATTCATTAACCTTTCATACCAAAGTATACACCAACCCAGCGGATCACTGTTATATCCCCCAGTGCTTCAACAGTCTGAGTGTCATTTATATCTTATATCACAAGGTTCTAACCATTTATTACAAAATGTACTACAAAAATTTATATTGTAAAAGACCTACTATTGTTTTTGTATATGTTTGGGCCTATAGACAGCATTTTTTTTTTAAAATTGAAATGTTTTTTTTTTTCTCTGCTCAAATCCCTCAATACAGTATACTTATGATAGTAACAGTCTAAGGTGAAGAGTCCGAGGGCTGTTTGTCTACTTCTCAGCCTCTGCTGTAGCTTACAACCACTTTAGAACTGCTGACCTCTGTGATGTTGGATTATGGTGTGATAATGGGATCTATTTTATAATTTTTCTACGAAGATTCTGTTCTTAGAATAACAGATAATTAGCAATAAGTAGAATAATAATGTAAAGATTAACACCCTCTCCTACTCCACAAATGAAATAGATAAAAAGCAAAATGAAGTGTTATGTTTGTTTAGCCATCATAAACAACTTAATAAGTGCAAATTCAGTGTAATCTTTAAGACAGACATTGCAATATTGGTTCAAGAAAGTGAAGGGGAGGAGATAAAGATTACAAAAGTGGGGTTTTGAAGAAGAGATTCAGGAGATGGAGCTCTGAACTCAAAGCTTGGAGGTTTTCCCAGCCAGTTAATTTCTATATTTTGACAGATATTGTGAAGTAAATATTAAGAAGAGGTTATGATACAGATGACCTGCTTACATTTGCACTCTGTTGGCTTGAACACATAATAGAAATCAGTCATTTGGAGTCTGTAAAGCAACTAATAGGCACTGAGCTCTACAGAGGAGACCTAAATCTATAAATAGATATGAAATCGATAAACTCAGCGTGAGCTTTGCATATCTTTTAGCATAATAAAC
This sequence comes from Acanthurus tennentii, assembly GCA_029783805.1. Lineage (NCBI taxonomy): Eukaryota > Metazoa > Chordata > Actinopteri > Acanthuriformes > Acanthuridae > Acanthurus > Acanthurus tennentii. The sequence goes on along the minus strand of JAPZDZ010000008.1, from coordinate 20,457,974 downwards.
TTCTGTAATATACAATCTGATTTCAGTGTTGTCCAGACCATTTTGCTGATTCTTTGCTAACAAACAGGTTTCCAAGAGGCAGTTTTTTCCCGAAGAATATTAAATAATACATAAAAAATTTTAACCTATGGCCATAGCCAAAGTAGTCACATTTTTTTAAACGTGACCATGTACACCTTGGTGTGACAGGGGAAGACAGTGGTAATAAACACACCGGGGTGAGTCTTCATACCTGTGTCACTTTGTGGAAAGCCAGTGAGGGATGCCTCTGATTGCAGCTGCAAAATCCACCTATATTTAAACAGCAGAACTGACTGTGGCAAGAATGAAAACTGACTTTCTCATCCCATAAAAGAAAAAAAGTAACACAACCTTTAGATTTCTTGACAAAGACTGTCAGGTTTGTTAAATGTTGTACTTTGTATATTTTAAAACCAAAATATACTACGAGTATCAACTAGTGATGCTGAAAATGGTTGAGTTTTTGTTTTCACTAAATTCTCTTAATTGGTTTTATGAAATTAAATGTAATCATTTGCCCTTCCCTTCATTTGGTTGCTTTCAGGGAGCCCTGGGAGGGCCAGGAGACCAGGGTCCAGAGGGGCCACCCGGATCTAAAGTAACAACTCTGGCAATCAAGCTTCACATACATAACAAGTAAATTAGTATGTTCACAGGTTAAAGTCATTAACACATTTATGAATTTCTTTCTCATCCCATAAAAGGGTGACCGAGGCCTGCGGGGTGCACCTGGACCTCCAGGAGACAATGGCGTTGGGTTCCCTGGTCCCAAGGTAAATTTAGGTTTGGTGTAGAATTCGATTATACACGCAAAAAGTTTTACCTCCCTGTCTGCAGGAAGGTCATACATGTCCAGTGTATACTTTTGTTAATGTCTAATCTGTATACTTTATTTAGGGGGACAAGGGGAATCAAGGAAGACCTGGACCTCCTGGACCAGTGGGTAGAGGTGAACCGGGGACACCGGTGAGTTTACAGCAAGGCTCTAATAGTGATAAATTTTCTATTAGTTTTTAATATGTTGTATTTTTAACCTAAAGACTTAATTTAATTCCAGCTTTATTTCAGCTTTAGTTAGTTTTCAGAGTGTGTTTGCTAGTTTTTGTTTAGTTTTTAAAATGATTGTTTCAGTTTTACAGTAGTCTGTTTTTGTTAGTGCCAGGTGTAATATCTTAGAGGTATGTAGCTACATATACATACGAAATACAACATGCAATCCTGAATGCTTCTAATTAAAATATTTGTTTATGTGTTATCTCTTCAGCCCCTTTATGCTAGGGGCTGAAGAATTCATTTCTTTGTGAAAGCTTGTGCTGCACAATAATACTGCTTGATTGTGTTTTGTTTCAGCTAGTCTATGATAACACACTGGTTCACAAAACAAAAGGAAACTGCAACTGCTTTTTTAGCTAATAAATATTAATAACAAATATTAAGATTTTTAGAAAGATCATCACCATATTTTCTGAGGGATGCTGAAATCAATTATATAGAAATGTTAATATAGATATCGTGTCTGAATTCCAATATGCATTGATGTTTTGTTCTTTTTCAAAATATTTTGGCACAGAGACACTTTCGCAACCTGACTTCTCAGTGACAAATAACACACCAAGCAAGTGCTAACTTTGTGAATAAAGTCCAACTGAAATAAAAAATGTCTTTTTAATCCTTTTAGATCTCATCTCTCGCAGTATTGTCCACCTACTTAACAATGTTAGCCAAGATAATTGCACATATTTTGTTACTATTTATCTCATAACAAAGTTTAATCAAATTTACTTCTCGGTTTAAAGTAAAAACATGTGAATATCATCATCTTGCCCGGAGCAATTTCAACCAATAGTACCATTACATCCACCTGTCAATCAATCTGCTGTTAGCAAATGAAAAAACAAGCCTCCAAGCCCCTACCATTCATATCCAAAACATTGTATTCTCCCATGGTTGCTATGATACAGCCCACTTTTCAATGGTCCAGTCAAATAACTCCAAACATGTTGCCCCCACATATCTAGTTTTTGCTGCATATACATTACAATGAAAAAATGCTATTTCAGGTGGACTTTAAAAGAAGCCTTAGAAAAAGAAAAAAGAAAATCTGTCCCTTATCAGTCCTACTTATTCTCAGTGTACATAGTGCTTTGTTCTGTCCCCAAAACATTGTAAACTGTGACTTCTCTTAGCTGGACAGGTTAAAATAATTAAGCCAAGTGTTAAGAGACAGCTAAAGTAGTAAAACAGGGTGGAGACTCAGAGGTAGAATGATACAAAGTGTAAGTAATTTTTTTTTCAAATATTGGTTGAAAGGAGAAATGCTGCTTGTAACAGAGAACCTAGGATTGGATTTAGAGTTGGGCAGTGGGGTGGAGAAGCAGATCAAGAGACTTTTAGGGGTGACTAGGAGGGCGGAGATTGAAAGGAGCAGTAGATTGGAGGCAGGACAGCAGTTCTGAGCAGAGAAGGTGAAGGAGCAGAGACTAGAGTCAGGTTAGCAGAGGGAGACTGAGGTGAGTTACAGGTGGAGATTACAAGAACAAGACTCAAATGTCTTAATCACTATGACACATAAGCTGAGTCTACATGGAGGGTGATAACCAGGTTAATGATGCACTAAAGATCAGAGTGCTGATGTAGCACAAAGAGATGGCCAAGAAATTGAATCTAAATATTCCTTAGCAACTCTATACTCAACTCTGTCCCCAGAAAGAGGTGGACTGTGTTTTGCAAATGTGATGCTTGGTGCAGTTAGGGTTGAGAAATGGTGTTTCTCAGAAGTTGAGCTTTGCTTGAGTGTATCAACTGTGTAATGTTAGACTAGAGGGGCTGAGCTGATCATATAAACCCTGTACACAACAAGTGCAGAATAAAAGACCACTTAAATTACTTTTGGCATTGCAGCTTTTTTCAAGCCACTGGCTTTTAGTGAATATTGTAGTGCGTCCAGGAATAAGTCACGATTGTAATGTAAAATTTGTTAATTCAGTACTTAACATTTACTGTCTCATTGATGTGTCAGGGTCCGTCAGGGCCACCAGGAATGCAGGGACCTCCAGGGTTTCCAGGGGAGGGTCTCCCAGGATCCAAGGTAAGCTGAAGAGAAAACTGATGCACAACAACTTCAGTTTAACCTTTTATGAATCCTTTGTCTAAGGTGCCTGCAGTGAACGGTAAAATATTGTACAAATAGTGAACATTTCCAAGACCAGTCACAAATTTCTTACAGACTGAGACATACTAGTGTTTTGAAACATTAGAGGGAGACAAGACATAGAAATTTCAAGTTTTGTTCTATTTATAAATTATATATAGAGGTTCAGAAAATCTGGAACCAGACTCACCTGATCAGAATCCATGTAGGAGGTATTTAATTGTAACTAGCCTGGGACACTTAATTATTGACTCAAAAAAGAGAACTGTATCATTCAAATTATGGTTGTGTAGGTTGAATTTTACGGTGCCAGAGTGATGTGTTATTCTTCTAGGCCTTCTGGTTCTCTCAACCCTCCCAGTGTGTTTCTTACAGGGTGACAGGGGGTATGAGGGACCTAAGGGTGGCCGTGGACCTCCAGGAGTCGGGTACAAAGGTGATAAGGTATGGTTAATTGTTAAATGTAGTTGAGACTGCTAACACAGGTATAGTAAAAACCTGTGATGCTGTAAAGGATGACCTGTCTGACCTCTTATCTATCTCACCTGTCTCACCTCTAGGGAGACACAGGAGTCCCTGGGCTTCCAGGTTTGATGGGGTTTCCAGGAGCAGGCATCCAAGGAGAAAAGGCAAGGCCATTTAAACATTTTTAACAATAAAGCTTCCTTTATCTGTCCTAATAAGTGTAGCTACATTTTATATTCTTGTGTTTCTTGGTGGCTTTAGGGAGACCAAGGGCCAACTGGGCCCTCTGGTCCCAGAGGACCTCCTGGACTGGGTATAGTTGGACCAAAGGTAAGTAGCTGCATGTTAGTATAGAGCTGATACCAAGATGTTGTATTTTTTCCGCTATACCTGGTGGCCAAACTTTATGTAGATACTGCTGTCAACTGATGCTACAAAGTCAGTTTGCTGATTCATTAACAGACAGTGTTTTATCATTTACTAGGAAAATCTGTGTTGAAAGTTATACTTAAGAAAATTACAGTATTACAAGCATAATGTGCTGTATCAGAGGTAGAAGTATTTGTAATGCATAAAATCCTTATAAAGCACCATCTGGCCCCCAGTTGTGAAAACTATTATGTAATTATGTTTTAAGTACAATTTCCAACTTTTTCACTGTCATGAATATATATGAGGCCAATTATTTGTTACTTCGTGCAACTTAATTTAATCTATAGTAATGGATTATATTTTTATTATGTGATCTATGTTTTGTATCAAAAATGGAGAAGGAAGAGGTTCAACTGCTCTAAAGGTACTTGTGACTTGAATTGTTGTAGTTCCCATTCCATGCTATTGATGGTTCCTGTGTGGAGGATGGACAGGATAGATTGGGTGGAGGGGCAGAGAAAATTGATTGATTGTGGACTTGTTAGGGTGTTATATGCAAACTGGAGATGCTCACGAGAGATGGGAAGATGGGATTGGATCAATCAGTGACTAGCCTCTTAGAGCACATTGTTGTGGTAGGGGTGAGTGCCACAGGGTGATATTTATTGAGGTAGGAAACTGTTGCCTTTTTCAAAACTAAAATGATGATGCTGGTCTTGGAGCACAAGAGGACAGTTTTGAGATTTTGGAGATGTCACTGAGCAAATCAGTCAGCTCGTCTACCCTCTCACTGCGTACACATCCAGGCACATCATAGGGTCTGTTAGCCCTACAGATAGTAGCAGTAGCCTGTACAGTGGCTTTGAGCCCTGGTCTTCATAGTTCATAAAACTACACAGTTTATCATTGGGCATGGCTTTGGTATCGTTGTGAAGCAGATACCAAGTTCCAGCAATGTCACAAAATCTTAAAACACAGGACTTACCTGATTCCACGTATGGACCACTGAAAACATCTTATTCCTGAGGTGACTTCCAGTTAATGATTTGTGTCGCATCCCAGGGTGACCAGGGTTTTCCTGGAGAGCCTGGACCTCAGGGAGTGAGGGGTGTTGGGGAGCCAGGACCAAAGGTAAGACAACCAAACTCTCCTTGAATGAAGCATTGCAATTGAATGAACAGTGTGACCTACAACTTATGAGTTCATTTGTGGTTTTTCAGGGGGAGCCAGGGCCTGAAGGGGCTGCAGGGATACCTGGCATTCCTGGTGAGGATGGAGCTGTTGGACCTAAGGTGAGTAACTGGAGGTCAGAGGTCACTAAATACAATTACAAGGTCATCTCTATATTAAGTGCAATATAGATATTAAACTACCCAATTATTAAACTTTTATATTCTTTTTGTATTTTTAAATGAACATTTATATAAATAAGTTAAAGAAATAACAAAACTACCACAGTGAATCTGTATTGATATTATGTGTTTCAACAATTAGGAAATATTGTGGTTCCTTTGCTGTTGTTTTTTTTCTTCCCTTCCACATTGATAGTGGGGAAGATAAAGTGACGTGTATATAGACTGAAAGATATGTAGATTGACCTTGTGCCTGCATTTTATCATGTCTGACTTTTTTATAGTATAACAATTGTCTTGATTTCATCCATTTCTTTAGTTAATCATGTGTGTATACAAGTTTTTAACTCAGCATTGAGTTCTACACATTTGTGATTTTATGTTAGGGGAGGGAAGTTCCATGTTCACAACTCGCACAAGATTTACCAAGTAGTTTGTGTTTCATTAAAAAATGATATGTGTTTCACACAGTTTGATGTGCTGTTTGATCTCTAGGGAGAGATGGGATTGCCAGGTTTGCAAGGTTTAGCAGGAACACAGGGAAAAGGTATCCCTGGAGAAAAGGTAATCCTTACTCAGTCTCAGCTGCTGCCTAACCACCGTATTATTATTTTTACGTATACTTTCATAATGGACAATTGTGATTCCAACATATCCTCTATTCACTGTACCTTCCTATTGCAGTACAAGATGGGCTAAGATGTATGATGTCATGTGCTTGGATTTTTTCCACAGGGCGATAGAGGTGACCGTGGCCCAAGGGGACTTTCAGGGTCTCCAGGCCCAGTTGGACCTGCTGGAGCTAAGGTATGTTAAATGCAGGTTTCCCCTAAGTACTTTCAGGTTTATATGTCTGGGGAATCCAGAACTGAAGGTCAGGTTCAGCTAGCAGCCCCAGTAACAGAGGTTTAAGATCAGGTCATCTTTTATAGATAGTAGTTCAGGGTAGTCCACTCTGACAGCTGGACACTTGACATGCCACACTCGGTTGAAGAGCCTAAAGGATACAAGAGTTTGAGTTTCTTACCTCAGGTCTGTGTCATTAATATAAACATTATTGCGGTGATTTCATGAAAACAGCTGCTTGCTGAAAAAGCAATAAGAGTGGGCCATAAAAGTAAATTTGCAGACTGTGAAACCAAACACTGAGCTCTGCAGATGCTGGAAACTACAGGGTTTGTGGTAATCCATGGTGTATTTGCACAAGCTAAATATTTGAGATTAAACACGCCGACAGGGAGGGACAAACGGGTCTGTTGTCCCGGGCCCAGGGTAGAGGGGGGGCCCAAAACTGGGCTCTCATTAAATTATGGAATAATTATTCAAAATTTTTGAAAATAGGCCTGTTTGTGGAAAAATGTATACAAAATGGTTTGGCCACTGATCAAACTTTGATGTTGTCATTTGATTTGAAGTTTAGTCTGCTTAAAATGTCCAGTCAGCACAAGTCCGGTTCTCAGAAAAGAAAAGAATATACTGTCCCGGGCCCAGCCAAGACTGTCAGCTGGGAAGCTAAATCAGCATATATAGAGCTGTCAAGACTATTTTAGCTTATTGTTGTGGTTGTATCAACTGCGAACTGCACTTTTATTAAACCAATTGTGAAAGAATCTTTTCAGTAGAAAAAAAAAAATGTCCCCAAAAAACCTCTTTCTGCCCAGTACTAAACCGCAGACAGACAAAGTTAGAGACAAGCTGATAAACACAGTGGAGCATTTAGATATTGTCTACATAAAATAGCAATGGCCAATCAGAGAGTTAATGTATTTCAGTCAGGTAGAAAGGAACTTGAACCCAAATGACTGATGTTTCTTTGTTTCCGCTGATTGTGATGGTATCGTGAATGAGGCTGACCAATATTTGATTTGGCTGCATCATCTTGACACAAGCATTTATTTGCTGGAGTCAAATACCTAGTCTTTTTTATTCAGGGAGAGCCGGGAAGTCCAGGGATGATGGGCCTACCAGGATCTCCTGGGCGTGGTTTACCAGGACAAAAGGTGATGATTCATCTTGTGAATATGTAACACAGGTACACTGATACACACACACATATGTGACAGATGTGATATTACATCATGTGTAATGGGATAACAGTCTGCCATCTTACCTGGGTATGGTCTACAAGGGCTGCTTGTGCAGCACCGTGTTGCTATACAAAGAGGACCTCAGCTATTTTGTTAATGTACTTTGAACAATTGTGCACACATACATGCATAACAGTCATAACCAAGATCTCCTTGATATTTTTTTAATATCGAGGGCACTAACAAGCTCATACCATTATCATTTAGAGTCAAAACTAAAAATATTAGCCGTTAATCATAATTGCAATGAAAAATTTACAAAATTTATTACACTAACACAATTTCAAGGGGGTGTATTATTAAGATTTTTTTATCAATAATATTCCTAGCCAGTGAGTGTAGATGTTTTCACTTAACAGGGAGATCCTGGGCCTGTGGGACCAGTTGGATCTGTGGGAGAACCTGGAATAGGAATCATTGGCCCAAAGGTAACATGGACGCTAAATACCACCCAATGATTATATTATCACATCTCAGTACACTGTGGACGCTGCCTCATGTATGAGGAGCATTGTGGTACCTACAAGCTCATGTTACGTGCTTAATATTTTTCCTGCTTCTCAGTTTTCAAGAGGTAAGAAAATTGTAACACTGAATACACTGTATGTTGATGTGCTGTGCAGCACTACATGCCAGCAGTAAAGAAAGGTGAGGTTGTCTTTGATACAATGTTTTTATTTTATTTTCTTATTTTTTGAGCATCATAAACAGAAAACAGCTTGCATTTACACTGAGTTTTGTATCTGTTTCTCTGTTTCTACTGCAGGGTAACAAAGGAAATATGGGACCTGTGGGGCCACCAGGAATTAAGGGAGATGGCTTCCCAGGACCACAGGTGAGAGGAAACAGTCATTGAAACTGAAGGGTGACAATTGATTTGTACTCAAATTCATTGCAAAAAAAATTTTTTGTAAACAAACATCTCTTTTATCATGATAAGGGGCTACCTGGCTTACCAGGAGTGCAAGGAGAGATGGGGCCTGAAGGAAAAGGACTACCTGGACCAAAAGTGAGGCACAAGTTTACATTTTTCCTCTCCACCTGAGAGAAACATTTGCTAAGGCTCATAGGAACCATTCAACATACCATATCGAGAAAAAGTTTTCTGTACAAAATATTTTGTAATGTATCTTCTATAATATATTACACAAAAACTGATGCAAAGAAGAATATTGACAAAGCAAAAATCATATGATCTCCCCATAAAAAGATGGATATTGGTATTGTATTAGTGGTAGACAAGGTGGACAGAGCAAAAGAGACTGCTGACTCGTGTCTACTGTTGTGTAAAAGACAGAAAACAAGTCAAATGTAATACTTGGAACCTTTGACTAGTTATGAAACTGTGTCAGTTTGTGACCTATGTCTCTTAAAAACTTTCTCTTTTGTGGCTATGGCTGATTCTGATGCTGATTCAGCAAAGTGAAGAAGAAAAGAATTGACGGAAATGTGATTGCTGATATTCTGATATGAAACCAAAAGTGAAAACACAACACAAAATGAAAACTTTGTTTTGTCTATGTTGTTTGCCAGGGTGACAGGGGCTTACCAGGGGTTCCAGGGCCATCAGGTCCTCCGGGAATAGGACTTTATGGTCCAAAGGTCAGTTTGTGTATATACAGTATGAAGTTAAATGATTTCTGTTGTTCTAGTTGCCACTTCCTCTGCAAAAAAATATATTACATGCCTTATAACCTGACAGTTGCAATGTGTTGTGTTACCAGGGCTCTACAGGGCAGCCTGGTCCACCAGGTGTTCCAGGACCTCCAGGAGAGGGAATCCAGGGTCCAAAGGTGGACAATTACAAAATTTTACAAGGCTCAAATGGTTTCTGCCAAGACAATGGAATTACAAACTAATTTTAGCTTTTATTCTCAGACTGTGAGACCTCTCAACCTTGCTTTGCACTCAAATGTAAAAAAAAGTTTTACTGTCACAATCTTTGATATTTTGAAAGTAAATAAATAAAATATGTTATGTTGTTGCTGTTGAGGATTTAAAAAGTGTTTCATTGTACAACAATATGTTGTAAGATGACAGTAAAAATAATCTTGAATCGTGAAAATAATCTTGTCATGCCAAGTTATTGTTCTTTATTTTAGGGAGAACCCGGTTTTCAGGGGCCAATGGGCCCTCGGGGGCCACCAGGTGATGGTCTTCCAGGGGAGAAGGTACAAATACAGTACAAATATAATACAGCTGTTGCATGTGTCAATTGTTGCATGGCCCTCTGACATACTGCCTCTGATTATCAGTGCTGTAAATCTGCTGAAGAAAAGAGTGCTTTTACACTGTCACACAGGGAGACCGAGGCATTCCTGGAGACCGGGGACGGAAAGGAGACAAGGGAGACTACGGAGAACCTGGATCTATGGGACCAATGGTAAAACAGCATGTGTCATCCTGAAATCAGTTTAAGTGCTTTAAGGCTACAAGTCTGTGATTATCATAGTTAATGATCTTTTTAGATAAAACTTGCTTTTTTCTGTCAGGTAATGATGTTTTTATCATTTCATATTAAATGCACTTAAATCATCAAAGACCTAAATAGCAGCGGTGGCTATTACTGTCATTTTAAAGATTTGATAACTTTTAAATTGCTCGTGCAACTAACAAGCTTTAAAAAAACTTTGTAAACCACAGGTAATCAGCTTTTCAATGGTATTTCATTTTGTTTGCCCACTGAAAAATAAAAAAATGGCTGTAAATTGCCTAGAATTTGCCCAGGGTTAAGTAAATATATTCTCAAACAAAGCAAAAGTAAAAAATTGGACTGTTGGTGAAAACTTAGGGTTTCCCAGAATCAAATAATATATGACATTTGACGCTAACTGCCAGATTAGGTTTAGAATTACAAAATAGATCATGACAGTTAAATTTCCTGAGGTCTTTGGTGGTTAATTCGAAGGTTAAGGGCCCTATGATACACCCAGCACAAACACAGTGCGCCAGTGGCACAGGTTACATTGCTGTCTTACACCCAGCCCAAGTTTCACGATAGCACGATAGCAAATCCACACGCCGGGCCTGTGTGCTGAGGGGCGGGTGGTCCGAGAGTGAGGGCAGAATGGAGGCGTGGCTCGGCCCATTTGCCATCTTGTATCCGGCGCACTGAAGTCAAATGCGCCTTACACTTAGACCAGCCAAAACCTGGTTTAAACTCAAGGCACAAACGTAAAACAGCCTGAACCGTAAGATACAGTTGGCCAGTGTGCTCACACACTTCTCCACAATCACACACACCTTTCTTTTCTGTTTTTGCCACTCAGTGTAAAATATTTAAGTGTCCCATCCATCCAT
>JAPZDZ010000008.1:20350169-20367065 GCA_029783805.1 Acanthurus tennentii | reverse complement strand
TGGACATAAAAACCACTATGTCAGTAGCACTAAGCGAGGGTTTGGTAAAACACAATGTAAGATACTCACAAGGCCATAGACTTCTATGTCAATTTCAAAGTTACTGGAGACATCAGTTCTGAAAGTGAAGACACAGCGTAGTGTTGTCAATTTTTAAGCAGTCTTAATCAACAGAAATGAGAGATTGACCTATTGCTGTTCAAAATAGAGATAAAAAATTATATTTTGGATTAAAATTTAGCTAAACAACACCACTAAAAATCAACATATCAAAGGAAAAAAAAACATGTCAGAATCATAAATTAAATAAATGATGTCTATTCTTTCCTAAGAACAGAAGTAGGACTGTGGGGTTTACATGGTAAACTTGGTAGGGAAGGCGAGGGTGTCCCCACTGAGGCCACGGTGTGTGCTGGCTAATGGTGTGGCCACTGTGTTTTCTGCCCCAGCACGGATCATGATGAAGAAGGAATGTTTGGTTGCCTCTGAAATAATCAAAAGACAGATATTGATAACCATTAAATACTCTGAGACTAAATCCAGATAAAGCTCTTCAAAATCTGGACTAAACCTGTGAACATTTACAAACTAAGACTTGATGTCTCACTTTTTGTGATTACTTACACTTACTCCAAGACTGTCTATTCAAAGTCAGAATTTTAAAACACAGCAAGAAGACCATATACAAAATTGAGCACTGGTAACAACCAAAACTTAGTTATATATGCAGTTGGAGTGTACCTGGCTTGTTGGCAGTGGAGCACACAAAGTCTGCCTTCAGAGGCAGGCGTAGCTCCTGTAAGGTGATGGAGCCCTTGGAGGCAGACACAGTATTCACCTCTGGGGCTGCAGAGGCTGTTTTCTTGCCTGCTGGGTCTCCTTTCAGACGATCCAGTTCTGCCTTCAATGCTTCCCTCCTCTCCGCTGGGAAAATAGGAAGAAAAAATAAACTTTGATATTACCACTGGGAGTCACCAACATACATATGATGGGCTGGAACTACTGGCTTTAGTGATTTGGCTTTTTCATTTCTACAGTGCAAATTTACACAAAGCCTAGAGGCTGCCTCCATGTTTGAGCATAGTTAGTAGTAGCTTCAATGATTAGTTCATATTGTGTGGCCTCAAATCTTACATGTGGATTTTTTTCTTTATATTCAATAATGCTGCATGTTAGTGACAAAGTTTTATGCCAGGTGTTTGAAACTTTAATGAATGAAACGATAAGGCTTTTGAAATAAAATGCCAATACCTAGCATACAACAGGTACTGTCTTAAAGGACTTACTTGCCACCAGCAGCAGCCTCTGTGCCTCTGCCTCCACTTGAGATCCTTTGCCATGCTCTTCATCCGTACAGCAGTTTAGAGCCTGACTGGCCTGATGAATAACTGTCTGCTGCAGGTTCATCTCGTTCGTCAGCATCTACCCAAAAATACAACAGTAGTACAGCTTGTCAAGTCTTTTTTTTAGCACATGTGCCCTGTTTATCAAATGTATAACAGAGTTTTTCATTGTAATCTGTCATGAAAGTACTTTAAAAAGTACTGCTTCAAACCTTCATCTTCTGTTTGATATTGAAGTGACTGGATCCTCTGGGTTCCTCTGCTCTGTGAGAAACATCCTCTTTTCTCACAATCACCTGTTTCACATTGGGTCTTTCAACCTCTTTCACCCTTGTAGACCTATATGCATCAATGCTAACACACATGGAAACACACAAGCAAACAAATACATATCAGATACACAATTATAGCGGCAAGGACACAAAGCTTGAATACACCTAAAACCTATATAAAGAGCATATAGATGAATGCTCCACATACCTATATGGCAGTTTGTGGTCCTCATCCAAGGCCTCAAGGCTGTCTGAAGAGGCAGTCCGAATCATGTTAGTTCTCTGGAACTTGCCGGGTTTGGAAACATCTGGAGTGTTACTCTTAACAATGAATGAGCTAGCTGGAGTTGATGTCTGCATAGAGATCAAAAGAATTTTTTTTTTTTTCCAAAATGGTTTTTCTACATTGGCTGACAGTAACTTAAACATGAAATACTCCTAAATGATGCAATGAGACATGTTGGTGCCTACCATCAGTTTTTTCTCTGGACTCTGCACTACAGCGGCCACTGTCTCTGCTAGCGGAGTGAGGAGGGACATGGAGGAGATATTCAAAGCATCTTCCTCATCCTCATCCTCATCCGCATTTTGATCTTCACTCTGCTCCAGGACTCCATCAAACAGCTCGTTGATAACTGCAGAGTTGATGGACTGATCCACGCTCATCTCAGTCTCCTTGACCACTTCCTTTGTTTCTGGGCTTTCATTAGTTGTCTTCTCTTCACTATGGGCGACCACCCTCAGAGGGCTGGAAGTTGAGGCTGGAGGCGAGACCATCAACCCAGGACCTGTTTTTTAACAGAGTCTACGTTAGAAAACAACACATTTTCCCACTTTATCAACAAAACGTAAATCTAGTCACCCCCATTGCAGCTCACCTTCACCAGTGAGAGTTCTTACAGCTTTTATAAAGCTAGCATTTTTCAAGTGCTTTCAAGGTAACCCAAAATATAGAGTTCTCTTTTAATGGACAGGCAAAAATTTAAGTTGATTGGATTCTTTTATACCAACAGCAATAAATGTAGTCCTACTTTGTAACTTTGTTTTGGTTTGGTTTTTTTTGCTTTCCAGCCACTCATTGACGTTTTTCTACAAGTTGATCGTGAGCTTTCAGTTCTTGGCATTATCACTTGCAGGGGACAACGAGCAAATATAAAGATGGCATCCTTTCATTTTTAAATGTGTATAATATTTTTGTTAGGTGAGCAGTTGTGACGAAACACTAGTTTGTGTTGAAAATTTGGTTGCAAAAATTCTAGGAATATTCAGGATAAAAATTGTCCATTGGAATTAACAGGAATTTATGGGAATGAGGGAAGTTATTTTACTCATTTAATGGAAACAGTTTAATTAAAAACTCCTCAGTTAGCATGTTCAGTCAAGCTCCATCCCACATGGTAAGAGCGAGCGAGTAAAAATGAGCAAAAGTTGTTAAATGCACAATATAAGTGTGATGATGTTGTGACGTTTTAAAATTTCATTACAAAATTTAAAAGATATTAAATGTTATGTCCAGAGAAGTTAAAATGTGATAGGTGGCAGTTTTTGTGTACTGTTATTGTACTGTAAATGTACTGTAATTACTGCTAAAATGCAAAATAAAGCACATTTATGTGAATGTTTCCCACTACTGTTCTGTTAAGTGATGTACAATTTTTAATGCCACTATGTCCTATGTAGTGACTTTTAAAGCTTGAGTGGATGTGCTTTTTATATGAAAAAAAAAAACAGCGGCTCCATCTAGTGATCAGCAAAAGGTCTGCAGGCAAAAAGAATTGTTCAGCCAGGAACACACATTGGGGATTATAACTGAATTAACTTTTAACATCACGCACAGATTTAACAAACTAAAAGAGAAATATGTACATTAGGGAAGCCACTGGGCAAAAGAGCAATTGTCAGTGTTAGTAAGTAATCTCTAACATGGGATAAACAACAAATAACAACTGTTCCACCAGCAATCTAGAACATTATTGGCTACCTGGAGGAGTTCTTTTTGTGGGTGTAACTGTATTCTCAGTAGAGGGTGTTGCAGGTTCATCCTGTTGTCTCAGCTGGGCAACTTCAGCCTCCACAGGCTTGTAAAGTTGTCCCTATAAAGCACATTAAGAAATGTATTATTGTTTATGCCATTAAAACATATTTAATCTCTGAAATGTTCAACACTTTTGTCATATGTGTGTCGGATGCTTGCTGGCCAACCTTAGTGTCCACATTTTTATTGGTTACTTCCACTTCATCTTTGTTTTTCCACATATTGTTCCCTTTCTGAAAGCGATTGCGAATCTGTGCCAGCTCAGATTCTCGCTCCTGAAATGAAGGGGAATTTTGAAAATCTCCATTTGTTAGTGTGTGTTCAAACAAAATGACTAGAGGACCAACTACAGTGTCTCCAACATTAACCTACCAGCTTCTGTCTTTGGGTGAGATCAGCAGTGGTGGTGTTCACAATCTGGGCAGCTCTCAGCCTCTCCTGCACCAGTCTGGTGTTTGGTGTGACTGATGAGGGAGTTACAACAGGTGTCTTGGCATGGTTAGTGCCCCCTGCTGGGGAGCTCTGGTTGGTACGCTCCTGGCACCTCTCTCCAAAGCGCTCCAGGAATGATTTAACACCTGCAGTATAAAAAAAACATTATAAACATAGCATAAAAAATATTCTTATAAATGAGGGGTAAACTAACAGAAGCAACAAACACTACTACACTAGCAACACTGGAATGTGCATATGGTTGGGTGTAAATGTAACCTACAATTACAGCATGTTTGACCATGAAACCAACAAGGACATAAAGTTTGTAAATCTCTCTTTAAATCTGACAGTTAATGTGAAAAAAACAAAGCAAATGCTTGTGAAGGTTGAATGAAAAGCAAAACAGGTTAAAACCTCTGTAGACATTGTGCAGAGCAGAAAAGATGCTGTGGCAAACTGGTTTTAGTTTCTTGAATTTCTGTCTGAATCCCATTTATCTTTTGTTTACATACAATACCATAAACCGAACTGTAATGTCACTTTTGCATTAATATACAACGAGATAGCTTATATTAAACATTAAAGGTAATGCATTTTCAAAAGAAATTCTGAAACCTGGGCAGAGCACTTCATAATATTATCATTGCTTATAAATAATTCCTGAATGAACTGCAGCATGACTCACCAGGTGCTCCAGCAGTGGCCTTTTCTTGGGGGCCAGCAGTGGTCGGCTTGGCACGAAGTTCTGGCTTCTGGGGGCTGGAGGTGGGGTTGAGAACCCTGGATGCACCCTGATTTTTTTGGAGGTTCTGAGGCACTGATGTAGACAAGGTGGGGCCAGTCTTCTGGGGACTGGATGGAAAAGTTGTTCCCTGGGTGGAGTTCTTCTTGGGACTAGAGGGGAAGTTCATCCCCTGGTTGGAAGTCTTTTGAGGACTGGTTACTGACTTAGGAGCTGGCCTGGTAGCAGGAATGTCAGCCTTCTGCGAGCTTGGGAGAACCACTTGGCTGGACTTCATTGGAGAATGTGCAGCCTGCCAAAAAGGCAAGCAACATTCCTTTATTTATAAAGCATACTTAAAAACATTACAAGCCAGGGTCTACTTGTGGCATAGTGTAACTGGGCATTCAAAACCAAAAAAGCTGCATTAAAAGAGTGCATAAGGCTACAGTACTATGAAGCAAATGTTGGCACTAAAAACGGAAACTTTTATATGGTGGCCAGGTATTTTTCTGTTACATATTTTATCATTTCACCTCTACAATAACTCATAGCAAAGTTATTTAGCAGAAAACGTGACAGATTTACTTCTCAGACACTGACATATGTAAAATACATTCAATATTTGAATAAGACAAAAAATGTATTAAATAGAAATATTATAGATAAGATGAATGTTCTCAGAATGCATGTCATATTCACAGGGATTAAAGACGAAGAGCTGTCTGGTCAAGTTTATACATATAAAAAGATACAAAACATATTAATAAATGTGAATCACTTTTCCGCTAAAAGGGTCTGAAGAGTTTTATGTACCCACGCCTGAGTGAGTGGGCACAACTATGATTGTCACAAAAGATTCAGTGGCTTGATAAGGTAATATTTTGGTAGTCACACACAAACAAAAAAAGATCTGTGGCCATAGCCTAAATCCAAGGCCCTAAACACACCCCTGGGCTAGCTCCAGTTGTGAGATGGCATACGCAGTTTAAGTTATGACTGCTCTTGACATATCCAGGGCTGAAAACTTTGCAGTGATCCTCCCACATCAGAAACAATAACTGTCTTCCAAGTGAGAGAGATGCTGTTTGCATTTATACACAAGGCAGCGTGGAACGACTTAATATATTATTAAAATCTCCTGGCATAGTAGCATGTTCAGTCAGGTTCCAATGTTAAAAGATGTTCTGAGCTCTTCAACACACCTAAATGTTCACACACATAGTCCAGATTAATAAAGTGAAACTGTTTAGCATAAAACAATGGTCTGAGCTTCATCGGAGCTAAAAGGTGAATTGGTTCCCTCTGGAGGGTTCTCTTTGTCCTGTCAAGATTACAACTCCAGCTTTTAATACTGCATAGAAACGTTTGAATTAACTGAAAGCATTCCCTAGTGAAATGTCCAGGCAGGCTTGGGTTCTTAAATTTGAGAAATAACTTGTTCTGGTGAGTGGCAGGTGGAAGATTTATCCATACGTGGATTCTGGTGACACTGCCTCAAATCCGCACACCACTAATGCCTACAAAAGTCAGCTACTTGGTAGCAAAACTCCAAAATCTGTCATTGCTAAAGAGAATTTTAATCCCTGTATTTATACTGTATGAAGTAAGACCTTGTCAGTGCCTTCACAGCAGACCTGCCAGTCACAAAGTATTCTACAAATTAGAGAATAAATGAAATGGTGGACAAATTCACTAAAGCTGACAGCTTATGTAATGAGTCAGACAGATAAGACAGTTCCAGGTAAACCTACCTGATTAGAGCTGGATGTGGTCTTGCTGCTTGCAGCTGAACTGGCCATCACATGGCCTGCAGCACTTGGTTTAGTGCTGGCAGCCACCGTTTCATCTCTGACTGCTAACTTGGGAATGACAACACCTGGTTTCTCTTTTCCATTTGCATTGGGAATGTTTGCATGACTCAGATCATCTTCCCAGGATCCAATGGTTGCAGCAAGGTTGGCCAGCCTGCCTTTTCTCCCCAAAGGAGTTTCTGAGGGCACAGTGGGGGTGGTGGACGGAGTGACCTCAGCTTGTCTCTTCAACAGAGACAAGGGAGTGGAGTCTGTAACTGTATCAGAGGTGTCTGAAAAAGATGATAACATGTTTGATTTAGGTAAATGAAATTTTTGTGGGCATCACACCCTCAACAATTAGCGTGTGCAAACTCCTTTATTGACAATGTGAGCAGCCCACCTCACAGGAACGATTCCAGCGGCAACAACAAGTACAACTGTAATAGTGCAATAAGAACAATTACAGTAAAAGAAAAAAAAAAGAGGTGGGGTGTTTTTCTTTTGCTGACTTTTTTTTTTAATATCTGACTCTTACTTGTATCAAAGCACGAACTGCCTTTTTGAAGACATGCAGGGAAACTCAGTCTAAATTTATTTTGATTAATAAAATCATGCATAAAAGATTGATCCAAAGGTTATGGCCAAAGGACCTCATTACAGAAACCTCCTGTCTTATCTCAGTTAAAGGTAAAATTTAGGACTTTTGGTAAGACAGAAACATGTTTTCTACCTGAATTTGAAAAGAAATCCTAGGAATTAGCTATGACAACTGTCCCAACCGAAGAGATTTTTTAAATTTAAAATGAATGCAATATAAGGCAGCACAGCTGCTGTAAGGCGTATATAGGAGAATCAAAGAAGATAAGGAACATGACAAAGGACAAGCAGTAAGAACATTTGTCTGTAATGAGACCCCAGTGTTGTTAAAAAAAAAGCTCTCTACAGAGCTATTGATGTGTATGCTTCAAGAGGAAAGGCTTATCCTTTGTTCAGGCCTTGATCATAGATTGTGTCTGAATAGTGATTGCTAGCTTATGATTGATTTATTTAAGTTGAATCAATCATGACATACAATGCATAAAATATTCTCACCACTGCCATCCCAACACTTCCTCTGCTGTGCTAGCCTCTGCAGACGAGATCTCATGCCGGAAGCAGATGGAGCTGGATCTTCCACCAGGTTCTCCTTCCTCTGTGGGCCTGACCCGGAAGACACTATCTCTGCTTCTCTGCTGCTTTGAGGATGTGGAGAAGGGGTGACAGCCATCTTCTCTGGCTCTGCAGCTTGAGGCTGAGGCTGTAAATTCGGCCGCGCAGCAGTTTTCTCTAGGGAAGAGGAAGGTCTCCCACTAGAGGGGCCCAGTGGGGGTTTCTTGTCTGTCTGAGGATCTGGGAGCAAAGGAGCCACGGTTTGTGTAATCATCGGCTCCTGATTCTCCTCCCCTGCTGCAGGCTGAGCATTTTCCCCTGAGCACCTGCGCTTGGAAGGAGAAGGCTTGGAGGACACCTGTGGAACTGGGAGAAAGTGATGGGGAAATATAAGCAAAGAGCAGAGCGGCAACTCTTTGATCAAACAGACAAAGAAAGTTTCAGCACAGAGCAATGCAACACGTGTGCACTTACCTTTATCAATGGCTGGCTCACTGATCACACTGTTTGTGTCAGCCAGGGGCTCTCTGGGCCTTTTGGCCATTGCTCTGTTCGCTGCATTTGGTCTCTCTGCCATTTTCTTCTGCAGGTTTTCTCTGCGAGCCCGGGTCCGCTCCAAAAGTTTCTGGTTCAAAATAAATACTTCAATACTTAAATACATAAAAGAAATAAAAAATATTGAATATTAACCCCAATGACCGGCTGCCTTACATATGGACTATGTTTTATTATCACGTGAGTATACTGATAATACACCACCACCATAAACAATACCAAAGAATTGGCAGTTAAGGTGTTACATAACAGAGCAACTGTATTGGATTACATTATAATAATGAACAGGTGTTGCTTTTTTTCTTTTTTTACACATCAGTCCCATATGAACAGAACAAATGTTTTTATCAAAGTAAAGCTAAGGGGTGCAAGACAAAGGTCAACACTATCACAGTATTCAGTGTATCCAAAGCAAAGACTTTTCACATGTTTTCATACTTAAGTTGGTCTTCGTGTCATTAAAGAAATAGTTTATTTTTGAGAAAACACTTTTAAATTTTATTCTCTAGAATCAGATGAGAAGATCAATAAAAGCCTGACTTTTGTGTTGTAAAGCAGGAGTTTGGGTTAACGTCAATTTGGTTCACTTTATAACTGCAACAGTAGACAAAAAGCATCAAGTTTTAATAGTTTTGCTCAGTGATGGACCATGTTCACATTTTCAAATCACTACATGATGTAGACTAATAGTGGGGTATGAACACACCGAACTGCAGTTGCATTGGAGTAACTTATATTTATTTTCTTTTGTCATTTTACCCAATTGAAAATTACTTATTCACACTTTTTTAACGCTTTTTCATAGATCGTAATAAATAACAGTGATCAAGGTGAGAAGTGGAGATGGCTTAGCCTAATGTGAGTTAGTAAAAAGGGAAATCACACAGTCTTGCTTACAGATACAGAGGCTATCCGTATAGGCTGTGAATCTACTGTACATTACTATTATTATGTATCCTTAAATCAGAGTTTAAAGAGCTGGAGCTAGAAGATGATCTGGACCAAGGGAGTCAGAGCTTTAACTTCTTTCAAGCTCTTCTTATTTGTTCTAGACCCAACTATTCCTATCACTAATATGACCAACCAAACACAATAATTCAAATGCCTTCCAGGAGATACTGTTTGAAAATTGACCCTGTTTCAATCGATATTACCCAAACTGCTCACATTTCACCTTTTCTTCAAGGTGTGACCACTCTTAACAACTATTAACATGTAAGTTTTCTACAGTGGTCACTTTGTCTGAACAAGTTTTAAAAAAGACTTGCACTTCCTTAAGGCTGATGGTATTAAAGCTCTAGCGCCATTATATTCATTGCACAAATAGGATTCAATAAGATTAATTAAATTTAACTGGAAATGGATTTTTAAAAAAGAAAAAAGTTAACGTTGCTGACTCTATTGTGTTTCTGACAACTAACCTCTTTATTTACCATTATATCTTCTCTTCTCATGGTGGTTAACCAAAAATAATGGAAAAAATTCAAATAAAATAAAAACTGTTTCTGCTGGTAGCATGAAAATGGTAATACCCAAGGAGTAAGGCCTTTTTTATTATGAATTCTACCTGTGCATTCATTTTGGCTCTGCAGAATAGCTTTGCTGCTTCCAGTGATATATTGCATGATGGTGTGACATGAAACCTAAAGATTAGACCTCTTTATATACATACTTGTTGCTGTAAAACCTAGAATTAGTCTGAGGATTTTTCACATAGGTCAAACATATGCTGAGTTTCCATCACCCGCACTTACTGTTGGATAAATGCAAATATGTACAACAGAGAACAGGACTTTGACAACTAACTTAAAAACAGTCTGTCCACAGAGATAAAAAGGCCTCTGTTTGGTTGCCCTTTTTCCTTCCTCTTTTCTTCACATGACCCTCCCTAGGCCTCACACAATCTGATTTACTGTGCTGAGCAAGCCCCAACACATTCCTGCAGCTGTACAGCTACACCCCTGCACAATTCTTCCAGTCAGAGTGGAAAACCTGAAGTCACATTTAATAGCATTCCTCAGGAATGAGCCACTCCTGCTTGCGGTTCCAGGATTTGAAATTTCAAACTGTAATGGTTTGGATGGTATAACAAGAGCTGATAATAGATACAAATTCTTAACTTACAGCAGCATCAGTGCATCAAGGCAAAGTGATAAAACTCGAGCAAGTAGTACCAATTTTGAAACACATTCCAGTGATGGCACACAGGCTACTGTTGCCTTAAATGGAGACAAAGATGTTTTAATACATGACATTGTGTTATGTGGACTGTGCTATGTGTGTATTGTATATGTATCTCATTAGAGCTTAAAGGTGACATGCAAACTGTTATTTTTTTGTAGATTCGTGGTTACTAACGACTGACAAAACAAAGAAAGAACACGTGACATGCCTTCATTGTCCACGTTTCTAATCATTTACAATATGTGTAACAAGTAAGCTTACATTTCTGTATGATAATATTAATTCGCATAGTACTCTTATGGTGAAAAATGTACTACCCTAATGTATCCAACGTGTCAAAAACCATTATGAAATTCGGAATTAGCATTAGCTGTAAACGTTAACGCCACTTATTCGACTCAACGTAAAATAGTGAAGTAACCTAAGTTAATAACTACAAGTTAGCTCACCAACTCACCTCAGTAAACGGATCCATTTCGAGAGTTTATCCGTGCTCTAGCAATTTTCTCAACAACTGAGCACTTTAAAACCTACAACCTAATATGTGTACACCAACTTGACTAACTGAGGTGAGCTGAGCTGCTCTCAGCTTCCTCTCTCT
This sequence comes from Acanthurus tennentii, assembly GCA_029783805.1. Classification (NCBI taxonomy): domain Eukaryota; kingdom Metazoa; phylum Chordata; class Actinopteri; order Acanthuriformes; family Acanthuridae; genus Acanthurus; species Acanthurus tennentii. The sequence goes on along the minus strand of JAPZDZ010000008.1, from coordinate 20,355,974 downwards.
CCTCTCGGATCTTTTTCTCCGCACAAAACAACTGCCGTTCAAATTTGAAATTCAGCGCTGCGCCTACTGCGCAGGCTCCAACAGTTGGACGAAGCGTCTAACAGCCAATTAGAATCAACGCGTCGTGCTCACGCTTGGCTCAGCCAATCACAACCTTGGTGTATGGAAAATGAGTAGTCTCTATTCAACAAGGCACCATCCCATCCACAGTGAGAGAGACCGAAATAGACATCATGCTGTCACCACTCACCCCACATTTTTTATGATTTAGTCATTAGCGTTCAACTGATAAACATGGAGGTTACAACGTGCGCGGACTGATGCAACTGACAGAACTTTTTTCCATTAAATCTGTTTGTATCATATATAATACAAACAGATTTAATGTTAAAAAAAAATATTACATTTATGTGGACTGTTTTATTCATATTAATTTTACATACAGCTTATTGACTAACAATTGATTTTTTCTCATCATGTGTCATATCAGAGTCAATGGTCAGAGCCCTATTGGGTCATGTTAGCAAATACAATCAGTCCCAATGAATAACAAACATGGCGTCAGATAGAAACAGATGTCTGAGTATGGGCAAAGTATCTCTAGTTTGAGAAATATGAATTGCAAATTACTTATGACCCTCCGATTATTTAAGATCAAATGGATATTATCTCCAAAGTTGTCTACGTTCTCAGAGGAACTTCATTTCCCATGAGCCTTAATGTGTATTGCGTAGTTGCAAACGAAACCATGGAAACAGATCAGTGAATGCAGAGCTGTGCAGAGCTTCACGGCAGTTCGAGTCTTTTACTTTGGCGTTGGCTCTGTGTAGGCGGTATGGATGATGTCAGCTCAGCAATTAGACAATGATATGTTTTAAAATATTTCTGCTTCACAATCCATGGTGAATACAAGTGTATCGCTTTGTCTTTTTAAATTTGGACAATAGCCGGTTTATTAAGCTAGGTTAACTTGCTTAGTGACAGCTGTTTTCTCCAAACAGCACTGTGCTATTTTCAATTTACAGATATCTTTGCAGAAGATGCTGGAGTCCATAAAAGTGACAGGTAATTTTGAATTTCTTTTATTTTCTCAGGTTTTACTGTGAGTAGGTGGGGACCCGTCTACTTAACGGATTAATAGCATATCAGGAACTAGGTTAAGTGTACCGTAATTGTAAAACGGACAACTTCTTACGTTACTGATGTAACGTTAACATAAAATGTCCTAAGAGATAACATTAGCTGACTAAATTAGCTTAGTAAAAGGTGGGTACGATAAAATATAATAATTTCTGGTAAGACATTAAATTGACCCATCATTACAAGTGAATCATGAATTGAATAGGTTTACTAAGGCATACTTTTGTTTATGCTGCGTAATTATGTAACCTATTGTTATATGTAACGTAAACGTATATTTAATACAGCTTAATATCGTGTAATTTTCGCACTTGTGTTGGAAAGATTTATGGCAGGCCATGAGGTAGTGAGCCTATTCAGTGCTGAATCATTCTGATTGTTGTTAATCACGCCAATGATTGCTAATCAGATGCTTATATTTATAATTAAGACTTTTGATACTTTAATTAATGTAATGGATGAAATGGAGATGCTTGAGCACTGATTGGTTTTGTTGGGCTGTTTAGTTATGTACAGTATCTGGCCTTAAATTGCTTGAAAAATGTATTAAATTAACTTGTAAAACTTTATCTTACCAGTATTTAATAACATACAAGGGTGGGTTAATTACTTTTGCCTCAACTGTAATGAGGTCGAAACCTATCACATCAAATGAAGCAGGATAATGAGATACCCAGCTGATGTGTTAGGTAATAGAGTTTATTTGGTGGCTAAGCAAGCCAGTGAAACTCCAATTTGTGCTCTCCCTTGTCAAATCATGATTGTGCTTCTGAGGCCATTAGTTTGTTCTGCCTGTGATGCATGCATTCAGACTCTTACTGTGATGGTGTTTCTGGTTTCTTTCTGGAAATCAGAGACCTGCACTCTGACTCTTAGCTGTGCTGACAGTTTCTGAAGACATGATGAGAATAATTTCCCCTGTGATAACAGGATACTGGTTTGTGAAACTACATAGTCTATGGACTAGTCTATGACTATAGACATAATACAAGTCAAAGACAAGTAAAAAAAGGTTCATTTGAGTCAAATGTTTTTATTATGATTGTAGAAAGAGATTACAAGTATTACAAGCACCATTTGTTACTACTTAGTACCTTGTTTTTTAAGCTTGGCATTGAAATAGATCTAATTTTATCCAGCCTTGATAAGAGGATTAGTCTATGAAGTCTATCTCTCTGAAAGGTCTGCACGTGAAGGCTGTTCTAAAGTAAGCTGCAAATAGACTCGCTGTTATCCCTTATCGGTCTGTCATCTTTCCTTTTTTCAGAGAGACTCCACTGGCCAAAGGTAGAGATGTCCAAAAAGTATGTCTTAAACTCTGCCGATAAGGCACTGAGTCCAAGCCAGATATACCTGGAGAAGATTTCTTCAGGTGTCCTCAAAGACCTCTTTGGTACTGGCTCCAGCAGCTATAACGTCCTCCAGCAAGCTAAGGAGGAGGAGAAGAAAAGCCCAAAGCAGTCTCCATACAAGAGGCCAAAAACATCAGTGAAATGTGGCATCACATATAGTAAAAGGAACCGTCCGAGCATGGCTCCTAAAAAGGTGCGTGCCCCAGAGGGGGGAAGTAAACCTGCACAGACAAATCGTGTCCACTCAGGCAGCAACTCCAATCTCCCTAAACCAGCACGGAGCATCACAGTGGTGGGCAGCACCATGGGCCTTGCCCCTCGTGCAGTTCCACAGCTCAGGAAGATATGCAACCCCAGTTCCCCTCGCACCAAACTTCCCTTATTGCACAAAGCAGCAATCACACGGGAAGTGGAAAATGCCAAGAAGTTCTGCATCCTTACAGCCATCAAGCCATCTAATGTTGAAACAGAGAAGGCCAAGTTTTTTAAGTCTGACTTCAACTATAATCCACAGTTTGAATACAGCAACCCTGTCTCTGCGCCTGTCCTGGCACGGCATAACAGTGCCTCAGATCGTTTTCTGACACAGGTAAGGATGTGTTTTGTGTTTGGAGCAGTTTATATTTATTTATAGTGTTAGAAAAGTCCAAAAAATACTAGTTGTTGAGTTGTCATGCTTTCCTCTGTAAAACCTGACAATAATTTTGCACACAAATTAAGCTCTTAGGTTTTCTAAAGAAATAAAGAATTTCTGAGCTTTTTTGCTGCCAGGTCAGTGATGTTTGATGTCCATGTCAGATTCTCTGTGATGTTAATTCCCAGGAACCCAAAACTGTTCACCTGCTTCACCTCTGCTACACTAATAGAGACATCATTGTGTGTTTTTTCACCTTTTCTAAAATCAACAATCAGCTCCTTAGTTTAGCTCTTTTTGTGAGGAAGTCAAATATCCAGTTGCAGTGAGTGGTAGTTCCACCTGGAGTGTTAAGTGTTCCATTCAACATTAATTTCAAATAAAGTTTCCTTGCGTACATATTTTTATAGTAACAATGGATTAAATGACATTTCAAAATGTCTTTGTATTAAGTTGCAAAACGATGCGCCTGTTATCAACTCTGTAGTTCCCTTCAGCTCTGAAGAGCATTTTCACAGTCATTGAGCTTTGATCCTCTTCCACTCTCTCAAACTTAGTTTCCAGCAGCCAATAAACCATTGTACACTGTATTTCTAGCATAAAACAGCAGACAGACAAAGTTAGAGACCAGTCAATGAACATTGTGAAGTATTTTTAGCAACTGAAGAGCCTTATATTTTTGCAAGGAGTTGAAGGAAGTTGGAGTCAAGGGTAATGTGAATGGTGGGCTTATTTTACTCATATTATCTGTGTAGTATTTAGTAAAATATTTCTGGGATGGTGGGATTGTGGGTGCTGAAAGACTCCTGAGCTCTGTCTTTCTAAGGCCCTGCTTGTGATTGTAAAAATCTGTATTTATGTCTAAAAGGTTAGATGTCTTCATTAGTAGCTAGCACATGGTCACCGTGAACAGTAATTGTACCATGTAAATCTTATAGCTGTTGATTTAGAGGGAAAAAAGCTCAGTCACTAAGTGCTGAAGTCCACCAGTTTCTGTCTCAGTTAGTGACAGGTCAGTCAAGATGCCCCCTTCAAAGTTCATAGTGCACAAGGTTGGTGCTGAGCTGGCTGGTTTGAACACCAATCTCTGTGTACCAGCAGTCAGGTAGGATGCTGTGTTTACAGAAACTTGCTGTCATAGCTGTTTAGCATCAGGACCAGGCAGAGCTTAGGCAGGGTCAGTCTGCTGTCTATGTGAAAGAAAAACAGGGCTGGGATTAAATAGTTAAGGAAACAAATGCAAAGACGTTGTTTGGCTGCCTGACTGAGAGGAACAACATTAACATTATGGTTATATGTTTAGTAAGCAACTGAGGCTGTAAAGGAATCACACAGTGATTGCAAAGTATTGTTTTGTAAGAGGAGAAGAATTAAAACCCATGCTCTAATCCATCACCCCACAAATGAGTGCGTAAGGGTATAGAATCGCACGTTCTAGTTAACAGTAAAAGAGCTGTTTGGTGTTCTGTTGCAGGCTCTTTTAGTAACACAAGTACTCGGATACTTAGACAAACAGAGTCAGTGAGCAGGAAATGCAGTAAAATGATCCTGAGGAGGATGCTTGTGTTTTGTTTTTTCCTGGAGTCTGCCCTAGTTTCTCATGTTTTCTTTTTGTTAAACTGGACTTTGACCTATATCACATTTGTATGCATCAAAAGACATTTGTGATGTTTGTTGGTAAACATTGAATACACTAGTGCTCAAAGGAGTAATCATAATAATTAAAAAAAAATATTCAACAAGATTTTTTTCAGTTTAAAGCAAGACTCATACAGAAGCCTGAAAAGTAAAGTTTGAATTAATGTGAATCAAGACTTTGAGAATATGTGTGTACTCTTCTCTACCTTCAGTACATGACTCGAAATTTACAAATAAAACCCAGTCTGTCTCTTCAAAAGCAAGAAGTTATTTAGTGATCAGCTCTCTGGGCTTTTTATCACCATTGCCAAGTCTGTCATCTACTAAAAAGAAGTAGTCAATGTCACGGTTCAGCATTTCTCTCCGATTACTAAGACTTGCAGGAGGTGAATATAAAGGCTCTTTAAGCTCCTTGAGCTTAGTATATCATAATTTAATGTCTGATTGTTAAACCCTGCTTCTTGGCTGTTTGATTTCATTTTAGCAGTGTGCAGTATTAGCATTTTTTTTCCTAATACTCTTTATCACTGGAACACCACAGCGAAAGGTTGCCAAGTGCTGCCTTCCTGTCCAAAGCATCAGTATCAGAAGATATCAGGGAGTCATTAGTCATGGGCAGCTTTTACATAATTAATTGGACATCTCTTGCAGGCAGTGCACATTATGGAGCTTGCCCTGCAGCGATATGGCAGCTATGAGAAGTTTGAACAAGCCACTGGGGGCAACCTCCTCACCAAGAGTCGCATCTGGCACAATGTCAAGAAATACATGGAGAAAGAAGGATGCTTGGGGGAGGTAAGAGGACAAGCAATTTATTTGATGATGAAGTTGTTGTAATACTTTTTATTTGCACATTCTCATGGTATTATAGTTTATATTTTTCCCAATTTGATTTAAACTCAATGACGAACAGCACAGTTCTGGAATTTATAATTGTCAAGCATCTACCTCCTGTAAAAGTCATCAAGAGGCTGTAATTTAGAGCCTGGTATTTCTGCTGTAGCTGAACTCTGCAGTGTGTGTCATGTTGGATTTGTACAT
>JAPZDZ010000008.1:20331278-20342912 GCA_029783805.1 Acanthurus tennentii | reverse complement strand
CTGCTTTGTAACCGTTTGCAATGTTATTTTAGCGCCACTTCTTGAAACTACGGGAGCTGGCAAGGCACAGACCGTGCATGCGTTAATCGCGCGTTAAATAAAATTGTGCTGCTAAAAGGAGTTTGAGCTAACGCGTTATTAATGCGTTAACTTCGACAGCCCTAGTTTGTGCATATCTCAGATTCATGTATGGTTGCATGATTGTAACATAAGTGATAGCATTAGCAGAAACACTAAATATTTTGATATGTTTTAGTGTTTATAATAGCATTTTTATTTCCTATTATATAAAAATAATCATCATATTAAGAGGAAATAAACCCTTAGTTGAAAGTCATCTTTCTTAATGCCCCTCTGAACATAGAAAAGAAAACAGGAAACAAGCGAATCTAAAGCCAAAATCCATGGCATTGATTTTTTCAAATCTACACCCATTTGCGTTCAACTTACCATGTGCTGCTTTCCCAGGCTGGGGCAGGTCCAGATTTATGAAGGATTATAAAATTGTGGTTCACCCACAGTCTGAGTCAATTCAGTAACCATATCTGTCTTAACACACACTGCTGGCCCCTCTGAACCCTGTCCAGAGGACCCATATTTACCATTCATCAGCATCTGGTTTCACAGGGAAACTGAAACTATTGTGGGCCTGAATGGTGACTTGAATGATGACTGACTGCTACAACCAATGACATGCTTGACAATAGGTATCAGTGTACAGTGCACAGCAGTCTCACACACACAAACACAGCCACCCCACACCCGGCCACACACTCACAACAAAATTCACAACACATTTTGTCTCATGACACTATGTGCAATAAAAGCATTTCATTTCTAATGAAGAGCACTCTCCTTAGGAGATTTATCAGACTTGCTTGTCTGCAGTGTACCGGATTAATTGTTTTTTTGTGAGTTTTTTAAACTTAAATTCATTATCAGGTCAGATGAAAGAGTCTGAGTTGTTGATAAGATTAAATCTTTGTCAAATACCTGACTTGATTGACTTGATTATCATGCTTTTCAAGACTATAGAAGTAGTATTATCAAGATTATAGTTGTCAATTCTTGTATAGAGTAATGCTGAGTAATATCATGTGTTAATAAAGGGTTCTGTTGTTGATGACAGTCTGCCATGGAGTGATTACACAGGTCTAATGAAACAAACCACAGTCAATCTGCCTTAGAAATAGAATCATATCACTCATGAAATGCTGAAGATTTTTATTTGTCTCTGTGATTTTAAGTGTGTACTTTAAAATATCGGAAATATCAACAGCCTGTCTGAGCACAAACTGCCATGTTGGACACCACATTGCAGTAAGACCATTTATCACACACACACACACACACAGAACTATTTGCCATGTCTTTTATCTCTCAGAGTTCAACACTCAACACATTCAACAGGTTAATATAATGCAATATACTTTAAGCTTGTCATTTAGATGAATGGCCCTGCTTTACATCAGATGAGGAGACAGACTTAGTGGTTCTTGTGAAATTGAGCTGCATCCCCACTAGAGGACAGTAGCACACAGTGTATCTTTAAAAGGTGATCCACAACTATAGACACAATCCAAAGAAATCCCAAAACCCCATTGGTCAATAACTAATCCACCAGATAATAATTATAAACCTAAGTTGACATGACAGTGTCAGCTGAAAACACGTCATGTAAAGTAAAACAAACATGGACAATAAATGTTTAAATATATAAACAAATACTTTTATCCAATGTCAGTGTTAAAATCACACTGAATGTGCTGCGGAGACTTGAAAAAATTAATCAGAAAAAACACTACTGTAAGTCTGTAACAAAAACAAAGGAGGATATTTAGGGTAACTCAATATGATTCCAAATTTATCACAAACTCTCCTGGCTGAAAAAAAAAATCTAATATTTCAAAGATTACGTCCTGCAATCCAGACATGTATTCACTTCTCCTTTAAGGAAAATAGAAATGTTCTTTCTGGTTACTGAGCAGGTATGCTTTTTCAGTGTATGGGGAATGTTTAGACACAAAACAGTTAAAACCTGTAAAAGGTATTGTAGAATAAGAACAGCAATTAAAGTTTCTGCCAACTTTAGTTTGTTTATATTTATTTCTGCTTCTACCACAGTCATCACTTTGGTCAGTGGAATCTATACTTTACCGATGTTCTTGAAATATTCTTATACAGTTTAGAAAATAGCAGAAAAATTTGCCTCTTAGGAAGTCTTAAATTTCCATTACTTAAAATAAATAATTTTTAAAAAGCATGTTTTTTGTTCTCTCATTAATTTTTTGTGTCTGAATGAAGTTTCTTGCCCATGCTTGACATTGTGGTCAAAACTAGAATCATGTTTGTAGGAATGTCAACTTTCACTTACTGAGCATCAGGTGACAGAGACCACGTATCCTCTTTCTGCAACAAGAGGACATTTAAAACTATAAAGAACAGGAAGAAGGAGGGTAACTCAAGTGACTCTAGTCAGTCAGTCTGCTTGTTAAATCAGGATATCCTCATTAAGGTCCTCTCCCTACAATGTGCTCCTTCCTCCAAAAGCTTCAGGGTCAATAATATGAGTCATTCCACTGAAGGCCAGAAGGAAGCATTTAAATGAATTTAAATTGGAAGTTGTTACTTAAGTGCACAGCAACAGTGAATCATGTCCCTGTTGATGATTTACACTCAAGATTCAAGATTTAACCATACAAGAGAAGAAAACCTAATGGAGGCCAACATAAGAGGGTGCTCTGTCTCTTTGTGGAGACTCTTAGTGGGTCAAACTTTGATTATCACTCCTCTAAAGAAGGGGGGAGATGTAGAGAAAGACTGAGTGGGGTGCATACAAGTGCGGCAATTTTTCACTTTCGCCTGGAATCAATTTATTGAACACAAAAAATCAGATTTAGGAAATATTAGTGGATTGAAATAAAAAGATAAGTGGACCGCATTTATGTAATGCTTTTCAAATCCTTCAACCTCTCCAAGCACTTAACAGCACAAGCCAGCATTCACCTAGTCACACACTTTCACACACTAATGGAGCAGCCATCTGAAGTAGCTTGAGGTTCAGTAAATTGCAAGGAGACAATTCACATAAGATTTTATTTACCACTAGGAGGACTCCTTGATATTACTAAAAGTTCTTAGCTATTGTAGGCGGTGTGCCGCATATCCAAATCATTTTTTTACAATATAATGTCGACCAAGTAGTAAATTTTATTTCTTAGACTTCAAGTACCATTGCTGATTGTGTGAGATGCAAACAAAACCTAACTAGACACAAAACAGCATTTACTTCTTGCCCAACTTGTGAATGAAAAGAAGGACATTAGTAATGGAAAATATGGAGTTGGTATTAATCGCAAAAGGCAAAAAGGTGGCAAGTGTGGGAATATATGTGCCAAGAATTAAATGTGGCTGCTTTCTTCTGACCAGAACCACCAATGAGTGTGAAAAACACTGGTATTCCTTTTATTCTTAGTTAAGGGTAGAGTTTACTGAAAAACAAACATGAAACATGAACATGAACATAGATGTATTTAAATGTCTGTACACATAAATGAACCTTGGTATTGAGGAAATATTGAATTATATTAAAATGTACTCTCTATTTGCTTCATTTATTACCAGGATGCTCAGCAAGCAGGGCTATATGGTCTATTTCTTAAGTAGCAGCTGAAGTTCTGGGGTTTAATCTCTGTCTGTGTACCTGGGCAAGAAACATTATCCTTAACTGCTTCCAATTCTGACTAGGAGGACAGTGAGGAAGTTGGTGGAAAGATGTACTTGATGAGCCCCATGTCAGCTAATCTTAAATTTTGTGTCTTCTTGAAAGAACTGCATAAAAGCTGGATATTTGTGGCAGGACACCAGACCTTCCACTCTCTCAGTTTTAGCCGAGACATGTACAGGCCGAGATATTTGGCCTGAAGATGAGAGCAAGGTTTTCCTAGGACTATCCACGTAAGATTCTCTTCCCTAACTGGACCTTTGATTTTTGTCCATCCTTGATACAGACTGGAGTTAAGTTATCTCTCCTTGCCATTGCTAGAAGATGCCTGGGCACCTCCCTGATCACTAAGAAGCCCTGGCTCTGTTGAAGCCTCGCAGGCTAACTGCTAGCCTAGCTGAAAAATCATACAAGGCTGCAGGTCAGGCTGCCCCACTGCTCAAGTGTGTATGTGTGCTGCAATCTTACCAGGCTAGCTGTCTTCACTAACTGAAGGGAACCCAACCCTCAGAGATGAATGTGAAGCTGTGCAAAAGTTTCTAAAAGCATCATAGTGCAGCTGGTTAATGAGTAGCTGAGGCAGCAGAAATAATGTCTGATGACACTCTGCCTTTGCATCTCTTCTCCTTTCAGAGATAAATGGTGGCTCACGTGTGCACACATAAACCTGACTTATATAATTTACAGTCAGAACCCTAATGGCCTCAGCAGCTCAGATGAACAGATCTAAACTGTCAGCACAGCTTCTGAAGAGCAAGGTCCACAGGTTTCTGATTAGAAACTGCACTTCTTTGCATTAATGAGAGTTCAGACACAGCTGGAACATCTAATAATTTCTCTTTATTTTATATACATATAGAAAATGTTTGGCACATTTCTTTAAAGTACAGTATACATATTTGTCTGAACATTTGTATGGCTCTATGACTTATCAGTTAGTATGATACATTGATAAATTGAAACCCAAAAGGCAATCTTGGCACTTTTTAACATTCATCAGGAAACTCTTTGCTCCATGTCTTACTGAGAAAAGTTGGACTCAGAATGGATAAATCTGATGTCATCCTCTGTTGTCTTTACTATGACCGGATGTTGTCATCGCTCATGTTTGGGCATAATGTCTCCTCTGTCCACCACTGCAATACCAGGCCTGCTTAGCTCCTTAGGGGCTACATCAGCATAAAGCTCAGCCACGACGGGGCAGTGGTCAGATGCCACACCACCCCATGACCAGTTGTCTGGGATCCAGGGGTTCGTCAAGCCCTCCCGCACTACCAAGCAATGGCCTGCCAGAGAGAAAGACATAAGGAGATGGAAAGTCAGCAGATATGTGGGATTACATGCAATTTTGATTAGGTATCAAGGGAATTACACCGCGAGGTAGTATTGATCCAACAAAAAATGCAATAGCTTTCATCCAACTATAATAGCTGAAGTTATAACTTGACTTTATTCTTTGTAAATAAAAAATGTCTTTTTCTGCTATATATATAGGGAAAAAATATTGCTATAACTGCCAGAAAAATTGGAAAACATAAGTCAAAAAAATGAGAAAATGACACTTGACAGCATAGATAGCTGCTGAATATAATTACTGACTTGGATTTGCCTTGAATGGCTAAGGACTTGTATTGGAGTTCATTTGAATCACTTGAGACCTCACTAAAAAAATTTTTGTTGACTTAGCGTTATAGTGGACTTGATCTTATATTGAAAGACACAACAATTGCCTTGGAATTGTCTCCAATTACATAGGAGTTGACACAGACTTGTTTGAATAACTCAACCTAAACTTGCTTAAACCAACTTTGTCTTGCAAATTGTCTCAAATTTATAAGAGATTATTCAAAATTTGGTAGTACTTGTCTAAAATGACTAAAACTTACAACTGGACTTAAATTTGTCTCAGCTGACTCAAGAATTTCACTTTAATCAAATAACTTAAGACCATGGGGTCTATTTTGTGGTGCGGCCCAGGGTAGCGGAGCCTGGCACACCCCGCGCAGTGGTAATTTTGTGCGGCGCACCACCTTGTGCAGCGTATTTGACAATTTGGTAGGGGGGGGGTTGTCCACAGATTCAACTTGCCGCATTGACAATTTCGTGGCATGGCACAGGGCAGGTGCGCCACGCCTACGCCTGGTCTACAAAATTAGAGCCCAATTTGTCTCCATTGACTGACTTGAGACTTAACTCCCAAAACACCCACACAGTGCACTTACCTGAATAAATTTTTTTGAGGGAACGGCTCAGCCAGATGTTGTCCAGACAGCGGGTGCCCTGAGGTGAGCGTGTGCTTATGTTGGTGAACTGGGTGGATGGCACCAGGGCACAGAACTTCTCCTTTCGTAGCACTTCCAGCTCTGAGCTCTGAGGAGGGGAGCCAAAATCTCCAAGCACCACCAACTCCTTCTCAGCTGCAGAGAGACAGAGAAAATTAATGAGAACAGGATGATTCTCATAAATCACCTTCATTCAGATATAAAAGACATATGGGACATGATGACAAGTTTGCAATGCCGTATTTTTGATCCATCTTTTCTCTACGAATTAATTCACAGTTTTTTCACAGTGTCAAAAACACTGGGCTTGTAGATTAGTTGACCTTTATTGGTCTGAGCCATTCAAACTGACCTTTGAGTGTTTCCTGAATGCTGGGGGAGAGGCGGTGACTCTTGGCTTCATCTGTGTTGTGGTTCTTGCCATTGGACTCTCCTGATGAAGCTGTGGCCTCCATGTGGACGTTTACCACTGTCAGCTCATTCAAACCAACCTGATGGAAAGAGTCCATCATTTGATTCTTGTCAGATTCCAGTTGACAACTTAACAAAACACGGGGGAGGACATGGAGCAAGAGGCAAGGATTGTACTAGCATGTGTTATAACTTCTAGTTTTTGATGGCCACCTTAGACTAGCTGCAGGGAGATTAAAGGATAACTATAAATTAGAATAATGTGAGTCCTGTTGTCAAAATTTTTGTAACCATTGTTTTCAACCTGTCTGGCTAAGTGTTTCTCGCATGGTCTTCATATTCCAAGAGGGTCAGCAGTTGTATTTGTGAGTTTATCATTATCCTAAGTAATAAAATTTCTTTTTACCAAAACAAAAAACAAAAACGAGCAAACAAAAAAAGACACAAGTTGGAATAAACTGGAATGAACTGAAATGAATGTTAATACTGTAAACCTTGAGGTATCTCTAACTAAAAACAAAACTTGAGTTGAAGAGTCAGGCCATATCAGAAAAGATGACCTAATGAGGTCATCTGGATGCAACTTTGTGTAAAAAGTAAACAGCTGTTTTTTTATTTGTAAGGTCATACACACAAATATAACAGAAAGCACTTAAAAACACGTATTAAGTAAGTGAAGGTGAGACTATGTCAGGCAAGATTACAGTCTGAGATTTGGGTACAATAGTAATCTGGGAAGTCCCGCATTTACTATATTCAGAATAGTGCATTTCTATCATTCATTTATTTATAAGTAATTTTTAAGTGTGCAACAAAAAAACCTAAATAGAAACTTTTTTATGCTTAGTTTAAAATTGGTGTATTGACAAAAGCACATTGTTAAACAAATGCATTGGAAAAATAACTTAAATTCTCAGACAAAGTGTTGAAAACATCAGTTCTGTTTTTGAGACTGTAACCGTCCTCAACTGAAAACATGAAACAAATGCATAAATGTCATATTTCCATTGTGTTTTATACATTTTTCCCACCACTTCTGGCTTGTCTGGGGCTTTTTTGATTACATCATGTTGACCTCTTCTTTTGCACAGCTATATTGGCACCAGACTGAAGCATTAGCCACATTTATTTGAAAATTTGGTTAGAATGATTAAATTACAGTACAAAGCCTCAAATAAGCTGTTAGTGTTGATGACAAAAAAATTGATAAGTTGAATTAATACCTGTCCATGCATGCGGAATGTCAGTTAATCAAAATGCAGTCACTCATGGCATAACAAAATGTGTTTTCATTATTTCATCTTGTTGCCATAAGTTGTTTTTTTAGCTTAAAGATCTAAAAGGATATATCCTGTATATGGGATTGCATTCACAGACACAATAATGCAGCAACTACAAATTAATGTAAACAGTAAAGGTGAAAAAAGTCACCACAATAACAACTTTGACAGGAGAGAAAATATTTTCCATTTTTCCATGTATTAAGAAATGGCACTGTCTTTCTTTTTTTTTGGGGGGGGGGGGGGATACATTACTTACAGTAAAGTGAGCCAGGTAGAGTCGAGGGTAGATATGAGTCCCGTTGCCATTGACAGCAGGGGAATCCAGAACTGTGGCATCCCTGAGGTCAATACCCGACGAACTGTCCCACAGAAAACCAGAGTAGTTCACTCCCTGGGAAAATAAAATACAGGAGAAATTTTAAAAATGATTTTTATATTGACTACTTATATATCCTAACCCTTACTAAGAAATAGATTATGACCATGTTTTGTATCACAAGGCTATTAATATTAATCACTACCCATTGGCCTACTGAACCGCAACAATTATGGTGACCTTCTGACTCAGAGTGCAGGTGAAACTCTTAAGCAGTGACCATAAATGTTTATCACCGTCTGTGTCCTACTGAATTTAACTAAATTACCACTATCAGTTCATTACAGAGATAAGCATCAGGCACATTGATATGCAAATATTACAGAGATTTCCTGATCAGATGGATTCTTTTCTCCAGCACTGTACGAGCCTTGAGGTCGTTCTCAGCTGGGTAAGAGCACTACACTGTGTCAGGTGGCTTCTTTTCAGACATAGAAAGGTATCACAGATAAACAATCAGCTAACAAGAATAAGTCACAGTAACCAAACTGCTCATTAAATGACAGTTAAGTGACTGACAGTATCCATACAGTAAAGATAAAATGACTCTTTAGTGAGCTACGTGGGTAAACCACTCCTGCACAGCAGTGAATACTTACTGTTAAACACATTTAAACACAAAGAATGAAAAGAAAGATCTTTTCAAGATTATTTTGTGGAAATGTGGAAATCCATGAATGAGTACTGGTGAGCGAGTGTTCAAAAAAATAGCAACAAAACATACAGAGCAAAAAGAAAAAACTTATTAACAATGTTGATTTCCTTTTTTTCTTTGCAGCAACACGTATGTGTTATATGAGGAAAATAGTTTAAATCAAAAATAACCATAGAGTTCAACTTAAGTGGTATTTTACGGAGTAAAACTGGGGTTATGATTTATTTTTTTATTACTGATATAACTTCTCGTATATATTGACTGTAAAATCTAAGGTGGCAGCTTATCAGATGGTCAAATTGCCTTGTAGAATCCCAACACTAACATCCTTTAAAAACTGGATTGGGAGGGCTGTGTATGACCATTTTCTGAAAACGAAGGTCTCAGAAAAATGCCGTATAAAAATGTCTGGTCAGAGGAGACTATTGGATAACGTGCACTGGTGTCCCAATAAGAAAACTCATCTCTGTCTCGATATGATGTCTGGACATGAGCGGACAACATTACACGCCAACCAAGATTTCAAGCATTCGCAATATAGTAGTCAGTGTTCTCTACAGATTGCCCAAAAAAAGAAATTAAAAAAGAATTTGGTATGACAATGGTTGATCCTAAATTCCAGAAAAACAAATAAAATAAAAGGAGGAAATAGGAAAAAAAAGGAGCATGAACAAAGACTGTATATGGTCCTCATGAGCATGTTAAGAGCATGTCAGGGAATAACTCTGGAAAAAAAACATTAAACTGCCTAACTTTCCTGATCTAAAAACAAACCTGCTATTAGGATTGATCTCAAATATTTATAGACGAGGCAAAAATTTGGGTCTGTTGGATTTTGGACTTTAGGACTGATGATGTATTCTGAATTTAACTATTCCCACTAAAGGTAAATGCAGCAGATCATAGGAGTTTTCAGTCCCATGATGTTAAGTGAACATTTACTTTTTAAACAAATTAAATCTAAGAGAGAAATCAGTGTTCTCAAAGATCAGCCATACCTTATTGGAGTATCCAGTGGGTTTTTCTGACACAACACTTTTCCACAGGCCTCGTGGCCATTTCCACTTGCGTATGCTGGCCAGCATTCCCTGGTTTAACTCCACACAGAACTGCAACACAAAACAGAGGGTGGATAAATGAAAACAGAAATAATGGGTCAAAACATCTCAGCATGGCAGTAAAATTTTGACCAAAGGACTGCTTCTTTGCTTGTACACAGTAAGGTTACCCTAACTATAGAGTTTGTTGGTATCACTTTAATTCATAAAAGGACTGACAAATATCTCCTGATACTTTTATTATTATTAAATGCTGACATGCCTGGAGTGAGTTTATTTAACATTTGAGGTCAGATTTACTGATTGCAGCAAAAACATGTTTTGCTTAACAGCCATTGAGAAACAATACAGAGTTCAGTGAACTCAAATAGCCTCATCTCATCTCTCAGAGGAAATTAAGTGAGAAAGAGGAAGCCTCTTATGTTGAAATCACTGAGGGAAGGCTAAACAGGTAGTGGTGTAATGTTTTGTAGAAGGCCAAGGTAACTTGGTGAGGAAATAAAAGAAGTGGGAGAAGGGAAATAAACAGAGGGTGTTGCACAGAGAACAAGCTCATGAGGGCTCGCATTGCTATTCTGGCTGCCACTGGTTCTAAATTTAACCCAAGAGGCTCTCTGTGGGACACCGGGGCAGTCACAGGAACCCCGCCTATTGCATTTGCACACATACGTGACCTCTCCACGAGGGGCCCAAGCTGAGATGACATTCATTCATATTAAAACTGAAAATCTGCAACAATTTGATAATAAATAATATATAAAACAGTCAATTTCTACTACAGAAGGCTTACAAAAATTAACATTTTGTAAAGCTGTTAACCATGTAAGCACAGCTATGATATGGAGCCACACCTTTACATTATAAACTGACCAAATACAAAAAAATCAAGTCATATCCTTTATACTTAATCAGTATGCCAGGAAGGCATAAATGCAGGCATTTTTCTTGTTACAGTATGTTTTGCATGGTGAGATTAACCTGTTGGGGTGCCCTATAACAGAAACACCCCATCACTTACAAGTTCCCATTAAGCTTAGAGTGCCAAGCAAACTGAACGGGGGGGGGGGGGGTGCAACAACAAATTAATAAACTGTGGTTTTGAATAAATACTAAGCATATCTAAATTGCCACTTAACCATTAGGGTTACTTAATTCAAACGTATGTAATGTGTGGTTTTGAATGATTCATTTTTGCACAATAAGTAAATGAATATAGGAGAAGAAACACTGATGACATTACCTCACGTTATATTGATGTCACTAAAAACACAGTGATGTCAAATAGGCAGAGGAGGATAAATCTTAAGAATCCACATGTCAGTTTTTGATTCAAAAACACATTCTTTCACTTCTGGCAGGGGCATCTATACAAATGCCAACCTGTTCATTAGAAACAGACACATTCACACACACACACAACAATGGAAGAGCAACGTGAAACAAGGTTTAATTGCCAAATGAAATTTAGAGAATGGCCCTAAAATTCACTGTTTAAATTACACTACCTCAGTGTCTAGTAAAAGTGTTGGTTTTGACTGACACTATAATCTTTCCCCCACACTTATTCAGTGATTTTTGTACCTTAACCTAACCTAACCTGGACATAAACCACAGTGTTGTCACATTATAAAAAAATAATTAGTATGTACAAAGTGTAAAATTAAGAAACAATCTGTAAAACTCATGCAAGAGATTTGCAAATCTGCGGTTAACATTAAGCACTGGTTTTTGCAGAGCTTTGTAATGTCATAGCTGACCTTTAAACTTTTTCCAATTTCAGTCCGAGAGGCAGACACCCTCTCCACATTTAAGAGAAGGCTTAAAACCTTCCTTTTTGATAAAGCT
>JAPZDZ010000008.1:20308957-20320992 GCA_029783805.1 Acanthurus tennentii | reverse complement strand
GGGAATTGCTTTCAGTTGTTGGGTTCCTATAAATCTAAAATATAAATGTATTTATAGAGTGTGGTCTAGACCTGCTCCATATGTAAAGTGTCTTGATACAAGTTTGTTGTGATTTGACGCTATATAAATAAAATTGAATTGAACTAAATTGAAATTGAATTGACCATCCTGCCCCACCCGACCAAACACCCTCAGGTTACATAACACTGAGAGTCGGTGAGATCACAAGCAGAAACTTTGTCGCCTTCATAATCAGTAAGTCCACAGATCCTGTTTTCAGAACAAACAGACCAGCAGTCACAAAGACAATACCCTTTTCCCCTCCTGTAGGTGTGATCACTCCACACAATGAAAGAAACTCTCATAGAGACCCTGCTTCATTTGTGCTGGAAAAGATCCAGACCCTCCCGTTTCGACTGGCAGGAATTCAATCCCAGTGCACACTGAGCTGACCTGAGGTTCAGCCATGTCATCAAGACATGAGGGGTAAAGCTGACTCAGGGATGCAACTAAAGCTTTGATTGGTCCTTGAGGCAATCAGAGGTCACTACAATTTGATGTGTCTATAGGAAATAATGCTAATGCAAGTACAACTAAGAGACTTAAATAAATACAGGTACATATAAGTGCAAAATGCAAAAAAAGGTTGCTGAAACTCTGAGACATCAAGCATAACTTCTCAGTGTCACTGTGACAACAGGGCCCTCTGTGGATGCAGTGTTTCTGGGTCCCATATCTACCTCTCCAGACACAAATAGATCATAATGGTGCAAAATAGAGTGTCTACTTTCACATTTGTCAGATTAAGGCAAATCTGAGGGCAGACACAAGGTTGCATAATCACAAGTGATGAGCAGCACCAGCAGTGGAGATAACCTTGAACATAAATAATGTCTCTGAAGATTTTCTATCCCAGAATGAGGAAAGGACTCCAGGCTGCGGTTCACCACAGCAGACACATTCAGAGTGCACATATGCTAACAGCGTACTGACAGTGAGGATAAATGAATCTGTTCTCAGGTGGTTTATTTCATTTCAGTGCTGTTTAGTAAAAATTCTCACTTTGATTTTGATTACTCTATCTGCTCTATAACCTGCAGCTTTGCATAAAGTCACTGAACAGTGAAACCCTTTTTTATCCAGTATCTCAACTTTCAACAATTATAAACAGCTATGAACAGACATAAGTCAATGACAAAATAGCTCCACTTGCATTATAATGTGTAGTCCCATTGTGTAAACATCAACCACAATCATTGCAAACATCTACCACAATCATTGAGACTAAAAATTAAATTAAATGTATGCAATGCAATCTGCTAACATGAGTTGTTGTTTTTAAGCTGTGAATAACAGTTTTTCTAATTTACATTAAATACAGTTTGTAATGTGTATGTATTTGACAGAACAAGTACTTTCTTTGATTTTGAAAATGTCTACAATAACATGCAAAAGAAAAGTACTTAAATGTCAGATTTATTTTTGTTAAAAGTTACATTAAAAGATTGTTATACAAACAGATTTTTTTAAATAAAAAAATGAAGAAATGAACTGACTTGGTACATTTATTGTCTCTGTTTTTATCATACTGGTTTTCAACACAAAAGCAGCTGTTTTCAGTAAAGACTGTGTACTACCAATTTAGCTACCAACAGCAAAGAGACCAAGTTAGCGACTAGCTGCTGAACCCAGAGAAACATTTAGCAGCTAAGTGCCAGATATTTTTCTCAGGAGTTGATAAAGACCAAAGAGTAGAGAGTCAATATTGTGTTTATATGAATATATCTAAAAAAACATGTAATACAACAGCATAACCAAAAGCTGGAAGACACAGTACTTGTTACCTTTAGTATTAGAGCACTAAAGTGCCTCCTCATAAATAACAACAATAAGACTGGTCTGCCAACTGTGATAGCATCCAGTGTAGGCTATTTATTTGGCTACATTTAAGCTGAAATATTAGTGTGTGCAAAAGTCTGAACATCGGTGCAGGTGGATTATTCTACTGTGGTGGTTTAAAAAGTTTCATTGAACATTCTGATACTTTCTTTTCAGCATGAAGCTCAACCTTGGAATCATATCCAATAAAGAGAAAGAGGCCTAGACAGGTTGAGTGTTCGATACGCAAAACAGGTTTCTGGTGGACTATTCATTTAAATTTTTCTATTCAGATCAAGTATTTTCTTTAGTGATCTCTGCAGTATACTCTGAGCCATAAATCTTCTCAGTCTTTTCTGAGGTAATGTATCTTTTCTGTCAGTCTTGCTGATTAAAGTGCAGTTGCATTTAGCTTAGTAGTGACCACAATAAGTCAGTTCAGTTTGCTGCTGCAGGAGACAAACAAGCTAAATCAGCTTTGCTTAGCAAAAGAAACGGGACAGGGAGCACTATGTTGGCCTGTCTGACTCCTGGCTGGCAGGGCTTGTTGGGCAATGCCCCTAACTCACTGTCCACCCACAATAAAATGCTGCGCCAACTGAAATTTCCACATGAGCACCCAACACCCTGCATCAGCTAAGCACAGACCTCCTCTGCAGCATCCCGTCCTCATGACCTCAGCACCCTTGCTTGCCCTAAAACTGAACTGGATTGTTCTGGTGAATCAGGTAGTTTCAATGAGTTCAAACTACTATACACTAACATTACTGAAAATATGAATACCCATCATGTTTGTGTTTCTGATAGCTCTGTCAGTCTGTGAAGGGATTAAGAGTGTGTGATGCTGCTGCAAAACTCTGCCTTTCTATCTCATAATCCAGTCCTACTGTACAGACCACAGATGTTGGAAAATCATCCTAACAGCTGCAGTGGGCTTGTGTACATTGTAGTCAACATGCAGATTTGCAACCTTGCACATGCAAGCATAGACACTCTCCGTCACTCACAAAGCCTGGGAGTTTCTCTGCTGTAGGTGGAAATCTATTTTATAGTATCAAAGGATTATTTGTCCAATACTAGTTTCAAATGAACTGATTTCTGTAAGATCATTGTTAATGAATACCAGCCAACGTGACCTGCCAGAAGCTACCCCAGTGCTTGTTCTTCCAAAGATCAAAGATATACATAGTTCAACACTTTGAGAAATGCACTAATTCTCTTTTTTTACAAGATTTAGATATCAGGATCCATATCAGCTTTTGAAAGGTTTTAACTCTGCTTCTGGTCCTTGCGCTGAGCTAGGCTAACACACACATTGTGTTGTGTTGTGTAAATATAATCTGGATCTATAAAATCATAAAAATGCTACTGTGATAAAGCACAAAGAAACTGTTACTGTAAACTATTTATCCATCATGAATTATTAAAAAGATGATAACTTAATTATTAAAATTCTAACTTAAGTTTTTGAAAAGAAACTTAAACTTATCAGTAAAATTAAACCAGACACAGACAACAACATGTCATGTGTGTTGACCAAATTGTGTTCATGGCATGTTCTGTTTCCTTTTGGAGCCGCACCTAGACTCTGTTCTAAATGCCTTTATGGTGTTTACACGAGCTGAATGCTTTTTATTTCTGCAAGGAAGAACACCTGACCCGCCTTAACTCCTATCACCGTCAGTTTAAAGCCGACCATTCAACTGAGGAAACCATTTAGTTAGATGATTCAGAATCTCTAACAAATATTGTTGGCTCACTTGGTCCAATTACATATTTAATTATTTAATCATCACCTCTCATATGCCGTCAAAAATAGTGTCATCTTCAAATTGAGTCTGATGCACTAATGAAGAGGAGAATTTCTCAGGGGATTTATTGAAAGTACCTTTCTCCTCTTTTATAACATATTTATGCCGATAACAGCCACTTACAGGCCAAGGACAGGCTGTGTTTGTTAGCGCGGGTATCAGCAGGTAGAAGCACACCATTTCCAACATCCACTGAGAGCCTTGCAGGTATGTTTTTTCGGCAGCTCAATGTGCTTCATCTGACAAGCTAATCATCTATGTACCTGAAAAGTGACATTGGTGGTGCAATTTTCACCCAGTTTAAGCCAATGTTAATGTGTTTTTGTACAGCAAAGGGAACCATTAGCAGGAAAGCAAATCCACGACTCTTGTTGTGTTTTGACTGCTGTCTGGCTGTTAGTTAATGTGACCCTCTGTAATAGAATGGTAATGTAATACATTTACAATCAAAATGTTTAGTTGGCTATCATGGGCTATTTTAGATATCAGATGAAAAACCAATAGCATCCTCAGTGGTTAACTGCAGAGGATGCAAGAAAATATATATCTAATTATTTTCTCCACCTCTACCTCTTCCTGTAGGTTATATTGCCATTTTAGCTCTACTGAGCAGCACAATGAAATGCGTGTTGTATTGATTTTCTTTATTGAATTACTTTAATGGCTAGAGAGGCCGCCTTCACTAATTTTCAGTTTCAATACATGCAGTAAGGCCACTGCGGTAAACACTGTGGGACAGTAAAGCAGCAAAACTAAAAGCTATGATTATAAACTCGAGTGGGACAGAGAAAAACCCTCCAGAGGAAACAAAATCTACAACTTAAGCTTCTAAAATAATCTTTTAGACAGCTGTGATGGAGCTCAGGTTTTTTTCAGGAGCGAGGCTTCTTTACTACAAATGATTCACTGCATGAATATTAAATAACATTAGATCCTGTTGGTGCACACATCCACATATATAGAACCTGAAAACAGACAACACTCAGAAGGAAAATGTACAGAATAAATTTGTTTATATAGTCAATAAAGTGTGTAAATGCAGTTGTTCACGGCTGTTCTCTGATGGTTTTATAACCTCAGTTCTCAGTGGAGTCATGACAAGCTAAACAAGAAGCAGAAACCGATCTGATTAGATGGTAATCTGATTAACAAGGGAGCGTCGACAGCAGCTGCCATCTGTACTCCTGTCACTTAAAGACCAGGAATATCAACAGTAACTCATTAACATATAATAGGTTATACAGGCAGCATGAACACAGCACACTGGGCTGTCATCTTTTAGCCATCTCTGCTAACAAGATGAAGGAACAGTGGAGAATAATGCAGAGGAGTAAGTACATTTTAAAGATTTTCTTCACCTCATTGGGTCTGAATTTCAGTCAGTATAACAGCAATGGATTCTGTTTTGATAACTGATCTTTAAGATATAAAAATGATTTCTCAGTCACTAAATAAAACCCGACACAAGGCCAAAGAAACCACAGGCAGCTATGAGACTGCGATAGCTAACCAGATGAGGATATAGATCTCTGTCGGATGTCTCTTCCTTTTTCACTCCATGCTGTTCTAAGATACCACAGTTAACCTTTAGAAGAAATTCTGCACTCTTTAGTGTTATGTCAGCCAGGTTATATCCTATCATCATTAGCCCCGTCAGCAAGTTCAGGGGTTGACTACACACACATAGTACCACTAACACCGAACCATTGTGACTCCACTTTGTGATGAAAACAACCTGGAGTAACCTTTTGGCCTTAAGGTGCAGCAGCTCAGCTCAGCAAACTGACACTGATGTTCCACCTACATGATCTCAATTTAAGCTAATTTCTCTGTGACTTATTGAAGCATAATGATGGGAAATCAGCTACACCCAAAAAATCAAAGAGATGACAAAAGATGTATTGTCTGTGAGCCCATCGTACTTTGCACAAATAACTTCCTCAATAATATGTTTTAATTCTTCATTTTCTATGTGCATTTACATGTCGGGTAGGTTGGGGAAGTAAATAAGAGGAAAACAAGCCGTCACACTGAGGGGATGTTCTCTCTTGCCGTCTCACTCTCAAATCTGGATAGGGAAGATGGCTCTCGTTTTTTGCATAAAAATTTTCGTCTAATGCAGCTTGAAGGTTGCACAACACTGCAAGACACCATGTGATGTGTCATCACAGAGAGAAATATTCTTCTCTATGACACAAGATAAGAGCCACAGACTGATGAAGCACAGCACGACATGAGTGAAGTGAAACAGAAATGTCCTCCTACAATTGGTAATGTAGAAAGAAAGGTTCCCTTAAGCAGATTTGACAACAGTACTGTTTTCCACCACAGCAGCCACGTTCACTATAAATCAAGTGAGTCCCTGTCAGCTCACATCAACACCTTGATCCATATTAACCCTGCTCTCAGGAGCTAGTGGCTTTCACTTCCTTTCTGCCCAGTGTGTTGAGACTGACTAATGGCTGGCTCATTACTAACATCAGCAGGCCCGGGAGGCTGTGGTGACTGAACGCAGTTTGCTGTGTAACCTTTGGCGAGCGGGAGTTCATTGAACTCTGGTAGCTCTCTGCTTGTGCCTGGAGGGAAGCCAGAAAGTGCGCAAACTCAGCCTGGATCTTGTGATTGCTCACACAACGGAGCCAGAGCACCGTGCAACTGTGCAAACACACCGTATCTCCTGCACAGCCTCCTCCATCATAACAATGAGCCCTACAGTATCACCATAAGAGTTGATAAACACCTTAGGAACACAGGAAGCAGGATGAGTGAGGGAAGTTTAGGAGATTTTTATGTAGGTGGGTGAGTTTGGCAGAAGATGGAGGGAGGGGTGGGGTTTGGTGGGGTCAGGGAGGCAGATCTAAGATAGAGCCAAAGATAATCAGACTGCTCCAAACAAAACATACAACAGACACTCACTGATCAAACGGTCACTTGTCATTCGACTTTTCAGTAAATTGAACATTTTGTGTGGCCTTCATTATTCCAAGTGCAGCTGGCTAAAGGCTTGAGTGCCTCAGTATGCTCCAAAGCCCTGTTTACATCTGGTATTACTGTGCTCCTCAGGTTATCTGATTACAAGAAGATACCTCTGAGTATATCAATCATCACCTGGCATTACAAACTTTCAGTGTGTTGTCATTTTAAAGAACCCAGTTGCTATCACCTCTCTTTACAGGTAATGATCCTCAACACAAAGTTGGGGTCATCCTGAGCCTGTTAATGGAGATCCAATGAAGTGCTACTTCAGCCCATAGTCAGGAAATTGCAGCACACACATACGAGAGGTCACAAAAGTTGTTGTAGCTGAGATGCTGACGATGATCAAGGGCCTAAACTTGGAATATTTAAGAATGTAATTGCTTGCACCTAGTGCATGCACATCACAATGCAGCACTCTGTTCAAGTGCAACAGTAACAGTCTATGAAGTTCATACTTGCACCTGTATTGAGTATTTTATCAGACTGATTGCTTTTTGGGGTGCTTTAACTTTGCAGACACCCTCATGCCTCTGGGTGCGTGGAGAGAAATGATCTCTTATTCTCTGTTGCATGTGAACACACTGCAAAACTACAACCAAAACTAAAAACAATGTGTGAAGACAGAGACAAAGAGCAAGCCAACCGTTTTCACACTGCCACAAAGTAAATGTACAGGACTGTTATATGTTTAAAATGCAAATGTGGGAATGTTTGAATAAAAGTGTTTAAACTGACACAATCTTACTAGATCTTGTTATACTTGCTTTTCTTTCCTTAGTATTAAACTGTAAGCTGTAAACTGTGTTGTGCATAAAGACAAAGAAAATAAACACAAAGACCAAAGAATAAACGTACTAAATTGGTAAAATTACAAAATTAAAAATATTTCACAGACTGTACATCCACTTAAACATCTGTACTTTCATCACTTTTACATTCTGAATCAGCAAAACAGCCTTTAATGGTGGTGGTGACTTGATAATATATCGTAAAATGGGGTCTTTGGCAGAATCACATTCTGAAAAAATTAACCCTGCTTTGGATGCCAAAAATACGAGGTTAACTCTGACATCTTGCAGGACATTACAAAGACTTTGATGTCCAAAGACTTTGATAGATAGATCTGGTACCAATTCTTTCAATAATAAGGGTTTACTATAACTGTTTGGCTCTGTTTTCTACAGCCTGTGACAGTTACAGGATTAAAGAAAAATAAACACAGATAATGAAAACACAATAATGATAATTATAAGGTAACTTGTCATGTTCAAGTTATTTAAATATGTATCCATTACGTTTTTAAGCAAATAAACATTGAAATGACTGCTTTTCAATGAGAGTTTGGTATGGGGGTTTTACCCATATGACAGAACAAAATGTTCTCTGTCATTTAATAACATGTAATGAATTGTATGACAGCTGAATTGCAGATGAAACTAATTTTACTGGTAGTTAAATAACTGGTAGTAAAATAATCCCCTCCTCTCCACCCTTCAAAGCAGGTCAGGCCTCACTACCAGGGCAGGGCACCGCATTGCTCCAGGCATTTCATCAGAAAAACTGAGCTGGTGAAACCTGGTGCCAACAGACACTCAAAAAAGTGTGTTCACACCTTGCTCAAAAAGTGTGTGTTATGTACACACCTAATAGAAGAATATAGCAACCATGTGAACAGTCATGTGATCCGAACAAACTAAATATTTTGTGTGTCATGTCATATAAGCTAAGTCAGGCCTGAACTAATACAGGTTTCAGACAAGATGAACGGAGCAGCTTGTTGTTCAAGTAAATACATGTAAAATCCCATTGAATTGATCTTGTTCCTCATTGACTGTGGAACCTGACAGCGAAACACTGTTCTCGGAGTTTATCTAGGCAGATTAACCTGGATTAACCTGGGCTTTTTCCTGCTATCTGCACAAGTGTTGCACTCAGGGCAAAAGAGAATGGTCACTGCGCTCTTAGCTCTTCATTCATTTTCTTTGCAAGGGAAACCATGTCAAACCAGGGGAAACAAGAATCAAATCACTCCTAGAATCTGGACGCTGCATCACTCAAAGCCTATCTCTTTAAAAAAGGTCTGTTGCTTTGATATTATGGGACTGTTTCCTTGCAGAGAGCTTACAAATCAATTATTAGTCTGTTCTACAATATTTATATGGCAATCTTTCATGCTTTTTGTGTGTATTACTAAATTATATTACACACTGCTGTACACTGCAGATTTCATTATTTATGTCATGATGATGGTTACAAGACCATCAGTACTAATTCTCAAAGAGTGTGACCTAGGTCAGTTCAGTGTGATTAACATACCTGTGGGGAAACAGTTGCATCATGTTTAGACTGCTGCTTACCGGGTCTTAAAAGGGATCAGGTCATTGAATGCACAGGCAGCCTCAAAGCTTAGGGTCCCAATTACAATGGCCACTTTATGAAAGATTGCAAGTTCAGCATGAGCTGATGGCTGATGGCCGACGACATCAAAAAATAGCTACTTGGGACATTTTTATGGACAGATTTACACCACTCAATAGGATCAAATTTCTAAATCTGTATGAAATTGAATAAGCATAGACTTCAAACCCAGGTCAAGCAGCGTTATCCAATCAGTGTGTAATTGGTTGATTCTGAAAAAAACTATGTTTTTCATGTGAGTGGTGACTGTTTTTTTAAACTATGACTTTTTTTAGACTGTATAAACAACCAGTATTGCTGCCTAGCCATCACTTTTTCCTAATGTTGTTTTCACATTTTCAGCAAAATCAGAACACTGTTTTTTTTGTTCAATAGTTGATTCAATATTTGAAGTACCGAATATTTCAAATGGGTTCTCTACACTGATTTATGGTTTTTAAAGACTTGTGAGCATTGCCTAAGCTCTGCCCTCAAGGGATCAAGTTCTGCCTTACTTAGGACATTTGAGTCTACTTTACCTTGACATATCTGAATATGTTTAATACCAATCATGCTTGAGATGTCATGAATAAGAATATGTAAGCATGTTTTACTCACTCATTTTCCAGCAGGGTCATGCACACCACCTCTTTGACCCCCGGGTTGTTGGCCTTATCGCAGGAGCAGCCCTGCAGGCTCCAGGTGGCCAGGCGCACCACGGGCTTCCCGTCCCGCATGCCGGGAGGGGGCTCCACGTTGGGCCGCACAGAAATGATCTGGGTCGGTCCACCGACAGGAAGATCTAGGTCATCGCTCAGGAGACTGAATGAAGTCGGGCTGGGGTGGGATTTGGTGGTACAGGTCAAGCCTCCATTGGTGTTAGTGGACGGCGCCCTGGAGCGCTCCACAAACACCTGGAAGCGGATTTTGTCCAGCAAGGAGCTGTTTATGTGGTTGACCCGCACCAGGTCCTCGATGCTTTTAAACGGGCCGTGTTCCGCCCGGTATGCCACAATGTTCTTGGCGATTTTCTCGGTAATGCCTCGGATGCTCATGAGCTGTGCCGGGGTGGCGGTGTTAATGTTCATCCCGGTGCTGGACTGGTGATCCAGATCTTTGCGCAGGGAGGACGGGGAGTGCTGGGACGAACTGGACCTGCTGGAGACGCATATTTCCAGTTTGATCATCTCAAGTTTGGTGGCCCCGATCCCGCTCACTAAAGCCAGGTCTTCCACCTTTTTAAACCCCCCGATACATTCCCGGTACTCCACAATATTCTGTGCAACAATGCGGTTGACTCCCGGCAGAGTCATGAGTTCCTCCTCGGTGGCTGTGTTGATGTTGAGCCGCTCCTGATTAACCAGAATGTGGCCGAAGTTACACGCAGCGCTGTATTTGCGCTTGCCGCAGCTGAAGTCTGTGGGGTCCTTGGGGATGGAGCGGTGGCAGCCCAGACTCCCACCCATGGCTCCAGCGAGTCACCGGGGCTCGGATCGGACGCGGGCGGATAGCAGCGGGCCACGGCAGAGCGAACGGACCTACAGATCGATCACCATGGAGACCACAGAGGTGACAGTCACACGAATTTACAGCCGCGCAGACACGGATCAGACTCTCTTCCTTTTTTCACACACTGGTTCATTTAAGATGGTGTTAGCCTCACACACCACAGAGCAGTTGTCAGTCTTCGCTACATGCCGCATGGATCACACACACCGCGTCTCACTGATCTCCGTTCAGCTGAAGCTTGTCTGAGTGTCTCCTGTGGAAGGTGAGAGCTGAATATACAGGCTCCACTATAAACTTTGCCCTCCAGCGGTGTGACTGGCCACAGGTCGGCCTTCCAACACACTCCTCTGACAGGGAGACGACAGCGCTCACGTCAATACTAACCATTGCACTCAACGCGCGTCAAGTTACGCAAGTTAATACACCGGAACATGTAGAGTGAATCTTCACAATAAAATTTACCTAAATTAAAAAGTTGAGGCATGCGGTCCATTTTAATAAAAATAAATATTTAACTGTCCCGACACTATTACATACTACTTATTTCCAAATGTATTTATTTCCACATGCGTTTTATGATAAATGTTATTTCCTATTTTTAAGTACAATTCATTAAAAATATCATAAAATTTCATAGCTTACTGTTTATATATATATTGTTTTACAAAATTTAAAATGGCTAATTCATTTTACATTCATGCAGCATATGATTACAATTTTTATATTTGTTTCCTATTGACAATTTGGGTTCCCATGATGGACAACAAGTCTCATACAGGTCTCATACAGCTAATTTAAAAAAGAAAAAAAATTGACTGCTTTACTCATGGTCATATAGTACACTCTCTATAAAATGTATTTTCAATTTTCTCATTGTGAGTCCTGAAGCTGTTTGGTTCTCATTGGTGAAAAAAAATGTATCATCTGGCTTTTATTTTGAAACCTAACTTCTCTTGTCTTCTGTCATGCAGGGCATGACAGCCAGTTATTGTCAGTGTTAAGATGAGAGGTAGTTATAGTAAAGCGGGACAACAAGGATTTCGAATTAAATTTATTTTATGTGCAGCTTACTGTTATTTGTAAAACGTTTTATACTAAATCGTGTGAACTGCACCATAATCCTCTTGATTTTATTTTGATTTTCAAGTTCTAACATTGTGTAACTTAAATCGTGGTTGACCTGTAAATTAGGCAAAAGTGAAATCCCATTGCTATTTCGTCTACAAAAAAGAATTTTTGTTTTATTGTTTTTTGTTTGTTTGTTTGTTTGTTTTGGGGGGACTGATTTATAAAAAAAACATATGGTCTAAATTTTGAATTGGAAATAAATTCAACTGTGATATTAGAGAAAGAGGTCAAAGCATTAGTCTTTGGCTGAGACCTTCATCAATGGAAGGACATAATTATCACTGCGGCTCCTTCTGCTCTGATCCTACCTGATTGAATTATCATAGCATTTGG
>JAPZDZ010000008.1:20296303-20308857 GCA_029783805.1 Acanthurus tennentii | reverse complement strand
CAGTCACAACAGGAGGGTTATGAATGTACTCACTCTGAGGCTAGTAAATATGTACAGGTTGAGGGTGGTTACTGATGGTCTTCAGATCGTTTTAGGCATCCTTATTTCAGGGCTATGACAAGAGTGAAACTCTTAATTCTTCACTAGTTCTTCTGCAGGGAACCATGCTCTGGATGGATTTCAGTAGGATTTAATTTGAGTTTCCCTAGGATCTTGAGAGGTTCTGTGTGCTCTTAAAGGACTCCATCAATGAGTGAGAGGGCCTGTTGGAGGCCATTCAAAAAGAATTCCAGGATTTCTAAGGCAGTCTCAGGAGCTACTGAAGTTGGAATTCTTCCCTAATAAACCCAAAGAATCTATCATCTTGATTCTGAGAGAACCTTTTGAGGTTCATAGTGTCTTTGATAGGGCTCTAGAGTAATTAAAGGTGTTGTGTAGGGGTCTGGGGGTCTCACAGATCCTTACAAGGATTCCATGAGCTCTTGAAATGGTTCCAACATTGCATGGGTTGCTACAAGAATGCTTCCTGTTGTTCTGAAGTGGTTTTCTGCTGAGGTCTGAAAAGGACTGTGACAGCCATAGAGGATCTAGGGCTGCTGTTCTTGATTCATTTAGGCTCTTGAGAGAGTTTAAGGGAGTCCAACCAATTTAGCTTTTACAGCTATTACATAACTTGTGTTGATCATAGATTTATGGTTAGCACTGGTTCTTCTCACAGGCAGTTATGTATGAGAAAAATATATCTTATGGATGCAAATTCTTTTATGTAGCATTCGGTTTACTTATTCAAATGAGTTTGATATTCAGTTAGCAACCAGTGACATGGATGTCTGGCCTTGACCAGTCAGTGCGGTGAAGACATTGAGCTGTGTGCCAGGATCCTCTGACGGTGAGAGGATAAGCCACTGTTCACATCACAGCTCTATTTACAGCCACATGCCCCATGGCATAAATACTGGACATGGCTACCTCTTCTTGACCTCAGCAGTTACACAACATGGATAAAGAAGAAGATCTCAAGCATTGATACAATCCAATAAAAAAAAAAAATCCAAACTGGAGTCCAAACTGAAGGCATCAGCTTCCCTAAAAAGGATGAATTGAAAAGAGGAATGATTCTGGAGTCTGATCCACATCCAAATCAGATATGAGGATTAAGATTTTACATTGATCTGAGTTTGAAAAACATGATGGCAGTTTAGGATTAATGTTCTCTGATGATATCTTCTCATGCCTGTTGTCTTATATTGCTAATCCAGTGGTAGTTGGCAGCCCGAGTACTTGACAGTTGACCTGTGAAGTGAAGACTTGTGTTAGTTTATGGACTGAAGCCAGAGGAGATCAGCAATGATGAGTAAATCAGTTTGAATTTCCTGTAAATAAATGTCCCTGCCGGTGAGTTCTTTTTCTGTCCTAGCTTCTTATATTCTGAGAGAGAACTTAAGGTGGAAATGAGATTAATGAAAGGACTTGTAAGCAAATATTGTGAGTAAATATTGAAAGTCCAAAAGGCCTTCCTTTGTCTTCACTAAAACTTAAAGGTGCACATGAAACCAGCCAAAATTAAACTGGCAGATGTTATGGGTTTTTCTGGGTTTTCTGCAATAAGGCTCCAAGAATGGGAATATTATCATCATTTGTTTGCACTTCAGTTCATCAACACAGTTTTAATGTTTATCAATCACATTCCTTTACAGCAGCATTTAGAAGCTGTGACTCTACTCTTTCAGTCACACTAGTGATGTGCCATTATGGATGGCAATGTCAGTTTGTCAGTCAGTTCATCACTTTGGCCCAGCATGAGATAACTCATGAACTGAATTAGATATTTGATAACTCAAATATAAATTTTGGAAAATAATTTATAGTTGCAGTGAGATGAATTCTGGAGTCTGTAATTCTTTTATTTTTTGTCAAGCACCATCTTGAGGTTGACATTTGTGTCTTTGGATAAAATTCCCTCTCAGAATTAATTGTAACTTGATCTTGTGACTTACTTGTTCAAAGTCTGTAATTATCAAATACTTTGGTTTATGACCAAATATCTGCTAAAATATATATTCCCATCAATCTCAGCTGTAGTTTATATTTGGTACATGTAAAAAAATGTTAGCATGCTGGGCATACATGTAAATCATTTACATAATGGCACTTAAGTACTTGGCTTAAAGCAGAAGAAAAACCTCTCAGAGCTGCCAGATGACTCTGGGTCTTTGTGAAGGATCAATAAGTAAAGTATCAAAAAGAATATAAACTTGCTCCCCATTCTGTTGCCTTGCTACCTGAATAATAAGCTTAGTCTGGAGTGTATGAAAACAGCTTCCGACAGGAAGTGTTGGCAACCTCATTGACACATTTGGTACAGTCTTGTGATTTTGCCCGGAGCTGAAACTATCCCAGAAACACTGCAGCTTTCAGTGAACCAGGTCACTGTCAGAGAGGCAATTAACCAAATCGGATCCATCCCTGATGACAGTGTGAACTTGAGAGCAGAGTGAAAGGAAAGGTACAACAACCCAACAGGAAGGTATGGTGGCTTATTCTCTCCTCAGTACATAGAGATTATTGAAACGCAGTCAGGGATGGCCTCTGTCTTTTCTGTCTTGTCATGTGGGATGACACATGGAGTTTCAGTGTGCATCTCTGTAACTGGCTGAGGGTGTCTTAACCAGGCTAACCCAAGAGAGGAGCTGACCAATCAGCAGGGGAAGAGGCCAAAGCAGACTAATTGTAAGACTGGGAAGGCTGTGGCGTGATGCTGCAGTAGAGGAGTGTATACCAGTGTGTGTGTGTGTTCATTCCACATTACAGCTGGAAGTCCAAAGGGTTCAGGTTTTGTTTGAATAAGCCAGAGGGAAAGACAGATTTGAGGTAATGAAAACAGAGTCAATACTGATTTTTTTTTAATGTTATAATCTGTTGACCACAACAAATATAGACATGATAAAGGTGGATTGAATAGATAATGTATTGTTAACCTGATTAAAATTGTAGCTGTCTGTAGAGAGACCTCACTAAATGAACCTACACTCATCTCCTGTTGCTGTACACAACAGAGGACAGGAAGTAAACCTGGACCTGAGCTGTTTCCTAGAAAAACAATTCCTGGGACATTCCCTGATGAAACAAATACTAGAATGCATGCACATCCAAAAGAAAAAAAGAGTGCAGGGGCTGAGTCAAAATAAGCAAATCATGAGATGAACAGATAAACTGTTTGCACTCTGCAGGACTTCAAAGTCCACTCAATGCACAAAAGTGATGCTTTAAGCAAATATGCTCTTAGTCAGGCCTGAGTGACACCGCGTGGCACCGTCTTATACACTCAGACTTGTCTTTCCTGGTGATTTTATTATTTATTTCTGACTGTAAATAATAGATGGCATATAGGAGAAATAGAGGCCCCTCTTTAGTGAATTTTTGAACTTAATGACAGCACATAGCCCCAGGGTTTTTACTGGCACCCTATTGAGTTTGTTCCTTCTATATGCCTATATACTGATATGCATATATAATATACTGTTTGCTCACTTGTTTAGGAATGTTTTTGTGCATCAGGTACTGGATTAATTAAGGACTATATAATGCACATATAATATCATATATGTGTATTCTCAAATGCATATATCAGTGGACTAATAGGGTCAGATCTGTATTGTGCACTCTATTTTTACCTCATTAGAAAACTGCTATCGAACTAAAACATTAGACTAATGAAAACTGCATCAAAGGTTTCAACTAGGAGTGCCCAGGAAAGGTCTAGATGCAATTAAAATCACAAAGACATACTGACGGATGTTAATGATAGTCAATATCAGTCACTGTTTCTGGTGACATTTAGAATATCATTAGTTTTTCGAGTTAAGTCATTCAGTAGTCTTTTAGTTGGTTATAAAAAGATAGTGAATTTCTGCGATCTGTTGAATATGAGCATGTCTCTACAAACTACAGCAGTTAAAAATTTCAAGAGGCCTGATTCACCTACAAGAACCCAGAGAACGACTTCAAAATCCCCCTGAAACTAACTTAATGGAATCCTTTTTAATGACAAAACACCTCTTGCACTTAAACTCTAAAACTCTTGTGACCCTTGGAAGAATTAAATGCAATAAAAGTATTCTTAGACAAACTCAAGACCCCCTGCAATTACCTCAGTGATTCCAAAAACCTCAAGAAACATCGTAACTCCTCACAAATTTCTCCGACAGATCAAGAATACAATTAAGGAGCTCCTTCAAGAATCCCGTTATCCATGTGACTCTCAGAGAGGACCCTTTCCATATCTGAGTAATCTAGTAGTAGGCCTGCAAGGACCCCTGGAATACCTCCAACGATCTCTGCTAAAAGCCCATAAAGAGCCCACAGTGGTCCTAGTATTCCATAACAAACCCCTAAAACACATTAATGCTCAAAGAATAAAAACAGTTTAACAGTTTAACCGTCAGTGTCATGAGTACCAAGTTGGAAGATACGATCTCACTACACTCTCAAACTGAGGTGCACTGTTCCTGATAAAAACCTCTAATTTAACAAAGGAAGTTTAACAGTAACATCTCTTTAGTAGGCGAAAGGCTATGACAGCACAAGCTGGGAGTGAATCCTTTACAAAGCACCACTAAGGTTTTAATTACATCAAGACAAAAACAAACATGGTGAAAGTTCACAAGACAGTGATAAGATTAATCAATGGCATGCAAAGTCCCTGAACCTGCCAGCAAGAGGAGCTTCAGTGCAGTCTGGTGCTGCCACCTGCTGGAAATAAACAAAATTAAGTCAATAAATATCATTAACATTTATTACCCCTTTCTTACATAATGTAGCCAAAAATGTTTAGACTTCCTGGTCAACATAGTTTTGGTCTCAGTGCTATTTTATGTATTGTTAACTTAAATGTGTATCTCAAACCACTTACATTTGGCTCTCATTTTTCCAGGTATGACAAACTACTCCAAGTCCATTGTGCATTGCTTTTGAAGAGATTAGGTATTACCAACATCACACTCTGTGTTTCAGTTTGCATAACTAACAGTTGGAAGTATAATTTGACTTTTCAGGTGTTGACATGATTAATGTTTTAAATGTGCTTAGAATAAGAGTGCATACAGGGATTGGGACACGTCTGTCTTTTGACCCTTGGTTCCAATGTAGGGAAACCCTTTCCTGTTTTAACCCAAATGACTTTTCCATTGTTTATGTGGAAGAACTCGACAGGCCTGCAGAGAGTCATGATCTAAATCTCATCCAAAACCTTTGGGACGAACCGGAACATGGACTGTGAGAAACACTTTATCACCCATCAGTGTTGGACTTCACTGTCACTCTTGTTGCCAGGTTTGAACATCTGGTTGAGAGCCTGAATTCAGTAGAGTTGAGGCAGTGTAGCAGTCAATTAATGTCCAGATGTTAAGAATAACATGCTCACCAATAACATGTGGCTGCAGGGTGTTTTCCCTTACTCGATCACGTAGTGCATATTTCTCAAACACTTAGCCAAGAATGTTTGTGTTTTCCCATCACAATTTTATTATGTAACTTTGTACAATGAACACAAGACATTGCAAAACACAGATGCAGTACACCAACCGTGTTAAATGTGATGTACAGAAAGTCAGCTTGGTACAGTTATTTAGATGATCATAGTCTCTTTTACAGAGGCATCTCAGCTTTAGCTTTCTCATCCACCAACATCCAACACAAGCTTTCCATGTCCTGCCCTTGGAGAGACTGGAAAAAAATGACCAGGGAGTCACCTGTTGGAATTTTTTTTTTCATAGAGTATGAACAAAAGGTTCCAATAAATTCATGTAAAAGCAACTAAAGAGCAGTTTCTTTACAATGTTACACTCAGCGTGAGTGAAGTCAAGAATATATGTTTGGTTTCCAAGAGCAGGGCTGGAAAATGCCAGCTATAATACTGGAAAGAAAATGTACACAATTTCTATGCCAGGGCTGATAAAAAATGAAAAAAAGAAGAACAAATAGTAAGAAAATGTTACACATGACTGAAGTCAAACACTGCAGTTCATGGATATAAAATGTATATTACAGGAGAAGTAAAAGCATAACATTTTGGGAGGAATTTAAATGTGATAAGTAAGTGAACTGAAAGATACACATATATTTATAAAAAAAATAAAACAAAAAACAGTGCCTGAGGTTAGTTTCCGCCTGACGCTGTCTGCTAATGTGCAGGAAGTGAAAGGCCTACCTCTTTGTTTGTTTGTTTATTTGGCATTAAAAGGACGCAGCACAAAGCAGGGCAGCATCCAACATTCCCAAAGTAGAAGAAGAAAAGAGGAGAGAATGACTGAACTCTGAATGTTGGCCTCCAGTTTGTCATGAAAGAACACCAGTTATGTGAATATACTTGTTTCTGTGAACTGTGACCCAAAACAGGAATATATGTTGAATCAGAACAGAGATAATGACTTTTTTTTAAAGGAACACAAGGATGAACGGAGAGCAACTGGTTTAATTCAGAGTCCAAACAATACTGCCCTCTGGCTTTCACTTGTTTATGACACAGTAATATGGTCACATTGCAAATGCAGTTGATTGACAGATGTTCTTATAATCAAGGCTGTCAGGTTGGCAAAAAATAATACATAACATCAGGGAGGTCCTCCAGAGTTATTAAAATATCTTCTTCTTTTTGTTCTTTTCCAAGGTCCTGTAAAAACGAGAGGACAGAAGACCAGTCAATACATTATTTTTTAGACCGAAACATAAGAATAATATCCTCAATTACTTAGAAATGACTCCTCTAATTTTAATTTAAGACTGATCATAATGATCCTGAAGGGCAGAACACGATGTGCAAGTCATTGCCGGCTGTGTGTTTAACCTTGTGCTGCTGCAACCTTTGAATGAATCTGATTCCATGCAGTTGAGACTTGTGCTGGTTTGGAAGTGATACAGCCTGATCAGGTGTGAAATTACCACCATATTTATGCACTGAAGGAGGCTATGCTGTACATCATCATGCTGCAGCCTCCACTCCCAAGACTTCATTCAAAACTCTGCCCTAGAGCTCTTCACAGGGGATAATTGCAACATTCACCACTACATTCTGTGTGTTAAAGTTTTGACCTTCTCTGTCTGATTGATTTAATAACCACTGGTTCTTTCAGTGGTTCCAGCAAAGCCCTTGTTATAAGCCGCCATCTTTTACCTCATCCTTGCTGACTCTGACTTCTGGTCCACACTAAGCCTGCTACAGTGATTTCCTGAAGCTTTAGAACCAGAAACTGATCTAAAGCAAAACTGCTTTTGTTGTTTATGCAGTTGTCCAGTGGAATTATCTGTGCCATGGCCCACAAATCAAACAGTATCTGGATACTTCACTGCAGCTTCATCCTTTACTCTCAACAGCTGGTCCCTGCCACAGGGATTCCTTCTCTCAGTCTGGATTTGTTTATAGTCTGTTTTCTGTTTTAATTGACAGTGTTGATTCATGTTGTTTTGTTTGATCTATTTAACAATTACCAGGGTGCTGCAAGATGGCATCTATTACCCTGGGAGAAAACTACAGGCTGACTCTGCAGAAGAACAATCTATAAGCTCCTGGTACTGGAGGTTATATCATTAATCCACTGCCTCCTACTTATTTTGAAGCTCATGGTTTATTTGCTAACACCACTGTGTAAGAATCATGGATGTGATGTGTATCATTGATGCACAACTTGGTTTCTTACATTCCATGTTAACATCCTAATATGTCACAACTTCTTAACTTCTTCTTTGAGAGTGCACACAAAGTGAAATGTGAGCTTTAGTGCTTCTTACAGCCCACAACTTTTATCTAGTAAACCATGCTTGATTAATTTTTTTTTTTTTTCCTTCAACATACTCTGACCATCTGGTGAAGGCAAGACAGTGAATAAAGCAAAGTGCCAGGGAATGTTTTGTGATCTACTTCTAAATCTAAATCATATCTTCCACACAGGCATTAGTCTCATGCCTGGGCTACAGATACTGTGCCTGCAGGTGTGCTTTCAGCTCTAGTCCTGTTGTTGTGAGGTTGGAAGATAAAATTTTTATAATAATAGATTAGAAAAATAAAGATGTCACAAACCAATCCATGGAATCGAGACCAATAAATTGAGTATTTGAAAGTGCTATAAAACCAGTATGAATCAAGATATTTGCTCCCACACTGACTCATAAAACTCAATGTGCTGTTAACACTGGTCACAGCTCGCTGTGAGCAAGTCAGCAGCTGACGCACAAATAATACAGAGACGGTGATGGTGACAGACGTGAGCAAAGTAGTTTATTTTCTGTTTACTTCAGTAACATTTTGCAGGTGAATCAAACCTTTCAAGTGCTGCTGTTTGGTCAACGAGCACTTTGTTTATGCTAAGGTTACTAAGTGTCTGTTCAAATCCTTTTCAGACTTTAATAACTGCAACAGAACATTCTGTGCAACATGAAACATTATAGAAGAATTTTTTTTTCTTAATTCAGAGCTATTTAGCTTTAGACTTGTTTAACCTGCAATACCATTTAACACAGGCCTAAAAATAGCACCACTAATTTTACAAGAAGGGAAAAAAGTTAGAAAACAAAACTAAAATAAATACTAGATCATGAATTGTGGACGGGTCATCTATAAGTGAGAGTTTAATATCTGAGAATATCACAGAAATGACAGATGGACGAGAGGTTGATCAAGCTCATTTTAAATAATAAAATCAATACGAATTATAGGGGATGAGATGAGGACCTTAAAATGATAATGTAAAGCAGTTGTGAAGAAAAAGCTATTTTAATGCTAAGACAATCTGAGAACTTTTACTCAGTGATGGTGAGAAAAATGCTGTAGCCAGTGTTGCAACATTTCTCTGCAATGAAAAACATTCTGAAGTCATAAACAAAAACAAAGGAACACTGTTGATACTGAGGTTTCTGTTTTTTATTTCTGTCAGAGCTCTGTGACAAATGGCTGTCTAATTACTACCTACTGTAATAAGTGAATGGAGCCAGTTAAGGCAAACGTCAGTTTGATTGTTCACAAGTTGTGTGTTTTCAGGTCCTTAATTCACCATTTATAGTCAGGTTTACCTCCAAAGTCATCAATTTCAGTAAGCGGTGACATTCTTTGCCCTCTGTAAAATTAGGCTGGTATTCTACTGCATTTAACTCTCTTTCAAAATTATTACTGATCATGATGTATGATGGTATGTTTACCTGGAAGCGTCTAGTTTCTGCTGCTCCAGAATCCTCTGCTGGGCCTCCCAGCTGGCCTTCTCCTCCTCATGTTGCCGACGCTTCTCTTCCAGTTCTTTGTGCTGGGCCTCCAGGTTCTTTTTCATTTGCTCGTGACGCCTCTGGAGCTGCAGGGACAGCAGGAGCAGTCACATGTTTAACAAGCATTTACAAAAGAAACATAAAAATTAAGCAACCAATAAACAACCCAATTAGTTCACCTCGGCCTCGGAGTCCCTGAGCTTCTGGAGCTTCTCTTTGACCTTCATCTCAAACACTTGTTCCATTTCTTGTTCCATCTTTTTCATCTTGGACACATGCTCCCGTCGCTCCTCCTCCATCTGGGCTAGAGGACTCCTACAGACACAAGCCAGTGTTCATACAGACTGCATATAGTGTCATCATCCACCCAACACTTATGTCTTTTGGACTGCAGATCGACGAAAAAGGAGCAGAGGCAGGATGAGGGAAGGAGGACAGGCCTGGCTTGCTTGCCGTCCCTGGAAGCCTTCTGTAGTAGATGGCTTCCAGTGAGGGCTATAGTTGGAAGGTGACGGGCTTTTTTCAGGGGGACAGGCATTGTTGAGGCATTGATTCATGCCATGCAACAATAATGTCTTCACATTAAGCTAAACAAGCTATCCAGCTGATAAAATACTGTTCTGCATACTGAGAGTGTTCAGCTCTTGGGCAGCAGTGGCTGCTATAATCATGTATGTCCATGTCAAAGTTGTCTGATATGTTAACAAGCAATGTTAATAGGGGCTAAAGGCATCTGATCTTGTTTTATTAGTGATGTATTTGCCTTTTGGCAAGTTAGTCAGCTGAATATGTTCATTAATGGCAGCACAGTCTACAGCTTGACAGTAACTAATTAATTACTCAATAGGTATTGAGAATTGTGTAATTTCATTGGTACTGGTATTTACTATTACATTTCTCATTGTGACATCCCTACATTCTCAGCCTCACTTTGTGTTCAGTCCTAGTTAGCAAATGTTAGCACACTAAAAATCCTGCAGTCGAAGAAAGAAAAGATAAGCAAAAGTATCTTGTTTAAAATTATTTATATTTTTTGTTATTAGTTGGCAAGGGTTCATTCTAATTTAAGTAGCTGAATGAATTGTTTAGTGGATTATATGTAGGCACTGTACAAATG
Organism: Acanthurus tennentii; assembly: GCA_029783805.1. Taxonomy (NCBI): domain Eukaryota; kingdom Metazoa; phylum Chordata; class Actinopteri; order Acanthuriformes; family Acanthuridae; genus Acanthurus; species Acanthurus tennentii. Next base: position 20,298,491 of record JAPZDZ010000008.1, on the reverse strand, counting down.
TGAGTGATGCTGGCTATGCCAAAAAGAAGAAGAAAAAATAAAGGAGTTTGCTCTGTGGTTATTTGCAACCATATTGTGAGATCCGTTAGTTGCACAGAAGCTGCAGAGTAAGCGGTTAATAAGAAATGTGTAATGACACTGCAAAGCAAGTAGCAAAGCCAGCTTATGATATAAGATTTGACATTTGTGGACTGTTCAACTGCCTCTTCTATGACCAAGCAAGATTGCTGCATTTAACTTTACTTTTTAAAGTTTCAATAAAACAAATATAAGAGTACTTCTCAAAAGGGATGCAGGTGAAAAAAAAATCCTACGAGTCAATAAAACTGAAAAAGGTGAGAGACAGGAGTGAAAATGCTTTGGAGAAGTTTAGAAGAAGTGAAGTTACACTTACATGCCATCAGCCGTCTCAGGTCTAAAAACAAACAAATGCACAGACACTTAGCATGCTACCATGAACCATGCATTAGCTGGTGAGGTTATGCTGGTGATTACTAACAGCTGCAGCCGGTGGATAAGGAGTCAGATGGTGCCTCAGTTAGTACTGTCAGGTTAGATACAATTGATACTGGTGGCCAGTTAGTGACGGATTAGTGCTGGCTGGGTTTAAAGGTTTGGACTGCCTGAGCGACAGCTTGCTAACTTTAATCTCTGGGTCAGCTTTGACCTCTGACCTGTAGCTTCCTCAGTGTTTACACAATAAGTGAGCTGCTCAGAGGGCCTATGTAGAACCGGCAGCCAAATCAGCAACATGATCCCATCAGTTCAACAATCAAAAGTCTGTCATGTGTCAGCAACATGAACATACACAATGCTGTTGATACTGCAGAGATGAACTTACTTTGTTAGTTGTCCCTTGTTCTTATTGTTGTCCACCCCGTTGTAGGTGACAGCAGCAAGTTTCCTGCTGCGGTAGTTTTCATAGTGAACATTGTTTGTCACATCCTTCAGGTCCTGCATGTGGGTCCTGGAAAGACAACAAGAGTGAATCACACACATTCACTCTCACTGTAAGTACCAGTTAGCTTTTTGAATGCTTGATTTTTTCATATCAATACTTTTTATATCAGCACTTTTCATATGAATGCTATCAAAATAAAAGTGGCATACTTTGCTACTTTCTTAGTACCATCCACCTCTGAACATATCTTTTTTGTTCATAAAAGAACTTTACAGATAAAAAAAATAACTTTTATCTCTGTGGGTGTAGAACTAGAGGAAAATGCACTTTTTCTCTGTGAGGTTTTGGTTCATAGATAAACATAATCTCAGACATATGCTAAGAAATCAAGTGCAGTCTTTTTGGCTTTGAGTTTAGTGCCATTGGTGGTATACAGTACCATTTTCTCACAGGGTGAAAGGCAAAAGGCTCTAATACTTAGTCAAATAAAACTGTCATATGCATAAGAGGAAATAATGTGTTTTTGCTCACCTAATGAGCATATTCCGAAGGATTGTGAAATCACAGTGCTCTCCATTTTCCACTGTAAAGAGAGAAAAACAATGTCGAAATGCTGAGTACATGAGCATATCAAAACCATCTATGGATTATGCAAAGCAACATGCTAAAGAAAGAACCCAGTTTACAATAACTGGATTTTTTTTCAAAGCTCTGGCCACACGTTCATCAATTGTAGTAACATTGTTAGTGTAATGACTGCTGAGAACTCAGATTTTCTGAAGATAGATTTGATGGGGCACAAAAACAAACTGTCATATGATCAGGCAATAACACTACAACAGTTAACAGATTATCTTCAAGACCACGGTATCTAATGGCAGAGCTTGAAATGAAAATGCCTTTATAATCACTCACTCACAGGAAAAACTGTGTGCTCTCAACTACAGGAAGTGCTATTCTTTACTCTTCAGGTTAACCTTAACTGACCTGGAGGCCTGTTTACAACCTATCAAATTCTCTGCTCTGTTTCATGCTTTCATTTACTTTTGATGGAGAGTGAATTGTTTTGAGGCATTGGCGATTAATTTGGTGAGTAATATGTCATCATAGAATTAATAGAATTAATGAAGAGAACTGCAAAATAATATCCAAATTGTAAAAAACCATCATGTTCCTTTTGGCAAATAACAGCATTCAGTGTAATGGAACGAAAAACAACAAAACTGTCCCATAGCAAAATATGAAACTACTGGAAATGCATACATAATAATATATACATGGTATTAC
>JAPZDZ010000008.1:20283731-20294734 GCA_029783805.1 Acanthurus tennentii | reverse complement strand
CTCATGGTTCTAGCAAATTCTGAGAGTCGCACTGATGGTGAGCCTTCCCAGCAGAGCTACAGATCTATGCTCTGCCTACACAGGGACGATGGTGAGTCGCCACTCTGTGATTTCTTGCTGGACACCCCAATGTTTCCTGGCCAACATCTTACTTTTTATCTTGTTATTTTTGTTATTTAAAAACAAACTAACAGCACACAACAATATATATGTAAATGTGATGCAAAAGCTGCAAGTTTGTCCTCCTTTAGACATGAACTCTCTGCTAAAATTAAATAATAATCAAACAAATTTAGGTTTAATTTTCTACATAATTTGCCATTATATTATATATTATAAGTATATAAGTATTAGTAGTATTAAAGTATTATATTGTAAAGTTTTTGTGGTGGATGCTTTTTATATTAACTGTCTTATTACTCTTTGTTTGCCTTGTCTGTAATCAGGCTGTGGTTTCTCAACAACACAGTTTCACAGTGTGCATGGATGTAAGTCCTCGTTGAATAATGGGAGGAGTTCAAAACCAGAGCACATGGATTGTGTTACTGCTTTGCAAACCATCTACACATGATTCCTGCTCAATAATCTGATAACTGCAGAGATATTGGTGTGTTTGCATCAGTGGGTCTGAGAGAGTGAGAGACTCCACTTAGTTGATCAACTAGCTGGCTGTGATCAGTTGACCTTTCACCCCTCACCTTCCGCCACACCCCAGGGGTACTGCCTCCCACGCACTCGCTTTCCGTTGACCTCAATAATGGTGTTGCTACCAACTACAGCCAAGGGTAAACGATCCTGCAGAGAGGAGGGAGGGGACACAACTGTCACATAGCTCACACACAATAGCTAAAAATACACTGCAGGCTGTGCCCTAACACACAAAGGAACATAGCATGAATGACATAAATCCGAAGTCCCTGAAAACCACAGAGAATGTTTTACTTAACATTTCATTGGAGAAAGCTTTAGGAGAACGAACCTTAATTTTCCTGACCATCTTCATCTCCTCCTCGTCATCTGTTTCTGGGAACTCGTAGATTTTGATTTTGTGCTCCTGAATTTCTTTCATGATCTACACAAAGCAGAGAGCAAACAAAGAGAGGCAGGAAGAAATATATGAGAGGTGAAGAAGTAGAGAGAGCTGTATGTGACCCAGACAGGTTCAGAAACATCAATAGTTCCACTGGAAGGAGGGAAGTCAATATAAGCAGGAGAAGATACCTGCTTACTTGTTTAGCAGACATGCACATTCACAGTCAGTATCACTGTATTGATGCAGTATCTGTGTATCAATACAGTGTGCCATGCTTACACTGCTTCCTTAGAACAACAGTGTATTAAGCAAACAGCATAACAGCAAAAAAGTAAACAGAAGTTTTCAACTGTGTCAGAAAATCTGACTTGAACTTTCTGTCTCCTGTTTATCAAGCTTGTGATGTGTAATTTAGCAAACAAATTGAACTTCAAGAAACTTCAAATCATGTTGCTGCTCATTAGGACTGGGTATCATCTGAAACTTGCTGACACTGTCACTAACACAATATCTGATAATCTGAATCAGCACTGAAGCAATACTGTTTGCAAAACCTTCCTTTCTTTTGAAATCTATCATTTCCAAATTATTCTTCACACAAACAGTATATACAGTATATACAGTGTGCCTTTGAAAAAGACAGAAAACACTGAAAAAATTACAATTTAACTTGTAACATTTTAAATAATTACTCAGACAAACATGAGCAAGGTCTCAAAAAAAGACCACAGTTCACTTACTGACTTTCATAACACTGCTGCTGATGAACAGGGCTGCTGATGAAGAAGACTTCACCAAAAAGTCAAATCTTGGCTCGACTTCTGCCTTATCTCATATTGGATGGATTAACTTAATAAGCTAACTCTAACGTGATCAGTGAAATCTATTTATGCCGATGGTCAAGACATAGGATGTCCTTAGAGATTTATAAGTGGCTGTTGAGTGTTTTGATGTCCAACAAGCTTTCAGACTAATTGTATTGTTAGATGTTAATAAAATTGGACTTTCATGACTGTATGATATCTTTGCATCCATACCTAAAACAACATAAACCCTGTGTAGAACATCATTATGTCAAGCCATGTTATCATATGATCATATTAGACATTTGTGTAATTTTCTCTTTGGTCAAAATTTGTGCTTTAAATCCAGTTAAAATTACAGCAAAAAACGTGTTTTGTGAGGTCACGGTGACCTTGATATTTGACCTTTCACCAGAAAATTCTGTTATTATATACAGACGCTTATCAAACAATAATATTTGAACGCATCATGTTTCACGACAGACAAACAGTCATTCAGAAGTGAAACACACACACACCTGTTTCTTGAACTGTTGACACTCCTCAGGAGTCATTGTGTCGGCTTTGGCAATGAGGGGGATGATGTTCACTTTTTCATGCAATCGTTTCATGAACTCAATATCGAGAGGCTTCAGTCTGGGGAAGAAGGAAAGAGAAGAAACAGTTTAAAGGTCAGAGTGTCAGTGTGTAACTCTGGTGTAAGCAGAGCTGCAGGGCTGTGTTCAGCAATGAGCTGCTGTCACCCACAGGGCGCAAAGTCACATTTTATGGCTTGGCCAACCCTTAACTGAACATCTGGATAGAACAGACAACACTGTAAATCTGTAGTCTGTTTGGACCCTGAAAATCCTTTTTTTCCCCAAATGTCATTCAGTTCTTTATTATTTATGGGTATTTGTGTGTTGCTGCCCGGGCCCCTACAGTACATATGGCTCTATTTGGACAAAACAGCTGTACGCAAGTCTTAAAAACAGTTACAAAAAGATTTGACTTAAAAGGTTTTTGAGGACTGATGTCAATAACTGTTTAGATTTTAGCTGCTTGTAGTTGATAGTGGTGCCACTACATGTAAAGGAACGGTTCAATATTTTGGGAATTAAAGTCATTTGATTTCTAAAGTTAAGAGACGGCATTATTAACAGTTAGGATGTGATTAGCCCAGTTCAGCATGATGACATTCTTACATTACTTAGTAAAAGCTTAAGGAACAGACGACAAACACTGAAAGCTGATATACAAACATGCCATGTGATTACAGTGCATTATATATTGATAAAGCATTAAGCATACAGTGCAATGAGAAAAGAAAGCCTTAACTGTCCACAGTAAATCACGTGAAGTTCTGGGATGATGAAACCTTTCCTACACAACTATCATACTTACAGTTTGACCTTAAATTGCTGATGTTACACTTATATAACAGGATCAGCTTTTCATCTCAGCAGGTCTAATGCTCAATTAGAAATGCTTAGTCAGACCTACATTTCAAACTGAAACATTGTATAACAGCATTAAACAGGTGGAGCACTATGTGCAAATGATTACCAAGCTTTGAAACTACATTTCCAAAACAATGCCCATATTCCTCTAAAGGATGCCTATATTCCTCAAACAGCCTAAATAGGATGCAAAAACTGCAGCATGCACTGAACAGCAGCAGTAATAACCTCAGATCAGCTCTACAGAGATTGACATATGCTCCCATGTAACCACTTGACCATTAAACTGGAAAACAAAGAATCATATTAGTCTATATGGTTGGGACTGTTTTTTTTACCCCTTTGAATATTTCATCTAGTGTTTGTTACTCTACAGTTTTATTTAAAAAAATGACCACATTGTCCAACAAATGGCATTGGAGAACTTGAATAAATGTCGTTTTAAGATTCTTTATTCAGAGTTTTGCTTTTAAAAGTTAAAAAATTTGTCTTCCCCAATAAAGCCACTAAGAGGCAACATCCTGAGAAATCGGAGGTAAACCTTTAAGCTATGAGACAAGTGAAAACAGCTTTCCTGGAATTGTTCAGTGTATGCGGTTTCAATTTTTCCCTAGAGCTTTGAGTCCTCTTTACTCAGTGGACAGTGCGTTGATCCTGCGGAGATTATGGATTCACTGTCATTCACGTGCATTTTTCCAGTTTTACATAACACTAGGCCAATTAGGTGAAATACAAGTGACAAGTAAAAATTATATTTTTTAAAATTCCTATCTGCATCTTAATTTTACAGTCATATGTAGAATGGAGGACATGAAAAGAGTTTCAAAACTCCACAAACGTGGAAATCAGTTCACACACAACCAGCGTGTGCCTGTGCACACAGATTCTACAATCTGTACTCAATCAAGTTCCATAAATACTTTACACATTTGAATTCACCATAAGCATTTAAAAAGCAGATATTAGGCATTTAGAGTAATTGATGTGAAGCTGGAGGTTGCTTGCATTTCTTCATCCTGTGAGTGTTACTAATAACACCTGCGTATCTTTGCTTATCTTTTTACAAACTTATCAAGTTTGTAAAACTGACTTATTTTTATTCCAGCTTGTTGGTTTTGTGTGAAAAAAAAAAGGTATCTGCAAACATTTCTTTATTATTTCCCCCCAAACTGCGATACAGATTTGTAATTTTTTTTAAAATTTACTGATTACATGTTTTTTGTTACTTTTGACAGAAGATTTTTTTTTCCACAACAACCCCTAGTTTCACTGAAGCTTTGGACAACAAAAATAAATTTTTGCGAACTGGACCCCCAAGAGCCAGATTAACAAATTCTAAACAAAATATTAATAACCATCTACAGTCTGTGCTGTGAAATGCACACTTGTTAAAGGACACATGCTCCTCTCATATGTAAGTACAACCCTGATACACTTAGAACTACACACACAACTCCAGGGCAGGTGTTGAAAATGAATGGGTCCATATGGTGCTTTTCATTTGTCAAGAGAGTCCACAGGGCTGTGGTCAGTAACACACACTGGGTCACTGTAGGCCAACAGGCTCATGGGGCAGCACAGTCACCGTAGTGTGTGAAAACACTCAGGCAAACAATATGTGTGTGAGTATGCTTGGCAGCAGCCAGAGCCAAAGCACAGATGGGAGGAATGGGGTCTCCAGGTCAATGAGCTGAGGGCAGATTGCGCCACTGTTATTCCTGCTTGGTAGCCTGGTAGGAGGCCACAGGCAGAACCGGCTGGGCTTGGACAACTGGACAACTTAACTGCTGGCCAAAGAATGAGGCGGCAGCAGAGCAACACTGAAACACAAAAGCTGAAATCTACAGCTGTGTTGCTTGCTTCCTCCCATTTGTTCTCCCTCTATCCACAATGAGATAAGGGGAAATCCTCCTAAAAAAAAAAAACCTAATACAGAAAGTGGCTGACCTCTTACCTACCAAAAGATTTTTAGGTCAAATTTGGCTATTTCCAAATTTCAACAGCAGGTATCTCTTGTGGGGTTCCTCAGGGATCTATCTTTGACCCCTGTTTAAGATTTTACATACAGACATCCTCTTAGATATGATTATTTACTGCTAAAAACTAAACCACAGATGATTCAAAGCAACTTATCCTGGCCAATAAAATTCTCCAGCTGAACAAGCCAAATATTGGCTCTCAAGACTAATCCATCACAAACATCTTGGTGTCATTTTGTTTCTGATTCTGATTTTGAGAAGCAAAAGTCCATTCAGTGGTCACTGTAGTTTACTCCAACTGGGAACAATATCTAGAATCAAGTATTTCCTTATGTCTCTTGTCAGTGTGAACCTGCATAGCTCTCTGTAGGTCCCTTTCTAAGTGTGTTCCATATCTGTGTTGCTACAAGAACAAAGTACGGATATAGTGTTTAGAATATCTCTATAAAAATATTTCGAAAGTAATACAATGCCTCTTTAATTATTCTGTTTCTTTACATTTTCTCTTTGTCCTAGTAGCTGGTAGTCATACATATTAATGCTGGTTACCACAAACCATAAACCAATTAAAAAGTATACTTGTTGTTTTTATGTTCTTTATGTTCTACAGTTTTGGATAAAGAATCTCTCTCTATCTGCCTACATTCAGTGCTGACTCTCTTCAAACTGCCAAAAAAGAGAAAATACTTGCAGAAACAAATCTTAAGGTGAATTCAACTGACGGTCTTTTCAATATATTTTTCCATAGATATTGCAATAATATCATCACCATCAGTTTTTTCAGGACAAGTTAATCTATCATGAAAAGACATTTTCATGACAGCAGATTTCTTACCAAGTTTTTTTTTCATAATTTCATACAGGACTTTGGTCAGCTTCGGTTGTTTGTAAATGGGCTGTAAAAACTAAGCAACTTGACTTGAATCTATTTACTATATGTGGTCAGCAACATATTTTGTTTTATTTACTTGCATTACTTTCTGCCTATAATAAATACTCCACAGCAGTCTTTATCCTGATCGATCCCTTCTTCTTGCTAGGACACATACTGGGCTGGTAATTGAGCCCCCTTTAATTATTTTTTGACCCCAGAAGTCATTCTAGTAGTAATGAAGTCTAATGCAAGGACCTTGAATCAGGATCCTTTTAAAGTCTAGAGACATTTGCATGATTTGAGAATGCCTCAGTGACTCTAAAGCAGTTAATTATCAGGCCTCCTCTTTAAACCAGCTGTTTGCCATCTAACGCAAGTGAAACAAGCCTAAACATGCAATGCTAAATTCTTATGAAGTGGTCATTGTGTAATATATACTAAATGAAACACAGCTTCAAAATGCAAGGACTTTCTAGAGATTTCATGATCATTAGGGTCCCTGTAGTACCTACCCATGCCCAGATGGAGCAATGAAATATAGGCAGCACTGCACTCTGCTGTCTGGCATCTGCCGTCTGTTGACCCGGGACTCTGCATTCAGGTAATCCTCAAACTTACTGTCGATGTAATCGATGACAGGCTGCCAGCTGAGGACAACATATTTCACACCAATGTCAGGGACGGTGATACAATTATAGTGTATTTTAATAATTTAAAATAACCAATAACAGATGGCTAAGCTCACCAGTTACTGTTGTCAACTGCATCACCAAAGCCTGGAGTGTCAACGATGGTGAGCAGAAGATGCACTCCTCCCTCCTTCACTAGAACCTTGGACTGTTCCACCTGCAATTAAGAATGTTGACAAAAATCAGTCAAGATATTTGAAAATAATACAAAATGACTCAATAATTCTAGGTTACAATAATTCAATAATTCTGCTCTTTGCCATTAAAGGAAGGCCAAATTTTTAATGTGCATATGTATAACTTAAGTGTCTCACAGCATGAGGGACACTGAAGTTGTAGTGTGGGGAGTTTTTCCCAGACATACAAACTTCAGTTTGAAGTAAAAACTATTCAATCTGTGTATTTGGAATAAATTCAACATCAATTTGAAAGAACCTTAAATTTCCCATGCCATTGCTGAAGAAGTAAGGCCATTGACCTCACCTGGCAACTCCTTACTTACTCAGTGTACCTATACAAACAAACACACTGCAGACCAGAACTAAAACAGCTCTGCAATCCAATTAACCACAGTGAACCAACCTAAACTATTTGACAACCACCAAGCATCCACTCTACAGTCTGTACAGAGCATTGGACAGATGAAGAACTTGGTGAACAAAGCTGCCTCTGAACACATCAGAAGAGCCAGGCTTTGATCTTGGTGGGGCCGAGACACAACTCGTGATCAGCAGATGAACTTCGATTTAATCAGCAGATGTGAACCAGACCTTGTCTGCAATATCAAGCTCAGCTTTCACAGACTGTGAGTGAGTGATGAGAAGCTCTCATGGAGGTTCATTCGTCTGAACATTTTTCCGTAAGACCAGAAAGACAAATGAGTGCTGTAAGTATTTGTGCAGTAAAATACAGAACAGTTTAAAAAAAGCAGCTAGTTTCTCTGAGGGCAGTCAACATTTGAGTTTAACCTCATTTAATTGAACCAATACTTTACACTTACAAAGCACTGCAAAAGGCTTATTGTTTGCTCACTGACCAGAACTGAGCTACATCACATGTCACTTTACAGAGCAAAACATAGTTCTCAAGCATAACAAACATCCTCAAACAAAGACAAGTTGGTCAAATAGAAAGACTGTATGCATCATTTCTGTCAAGTCCTTTTTGTTTTTAGGTACAGAGACGAACAAAGTCTCAGACTGTCCACCAACATCCATGATCCCAGTCATCTGACAAGAGTGTTTGATCACTGCACTAGATGCATTGAAAGTTTTAACAAAGAAAATCCTGTCTCACAACTAACTTTGATAGAAATAGTGGTGATGGAAAAACAGAATGACGTAGCATGACTACGAACTTGCAACAAATTTTTGTTCTCAATGCTCTGAGTTCTGAGGCTCAAGTTGGAACATATTCGCTATACTATTTTTATATTTCATTTCATTTATAATCTCCTGAGAATTCATTATTTAAAGGAGTACAAATGCACACGTGTGCCAACAAGGAGAAACCATGACTCTATATACAAGCTCACATATCATCACTTTTATCTGTTGTTTTCTCCATTTTTTGACCCATGACAAATGACTCACAGTCAAATTTGAGTTAAGTGAGGTGATGGGAGTCAGTATCTATAAGTTTAAAAATGTGTAAAATTCCACTTTCTCACTTTTATGACACTGACAAGTTGTACATTACTGCCAGCTACTCTGGAAAAGCGAGAACAAACAGAAATGGAAATGATTTTAAAAGGCACTGCACTGTTTCTGCAATACTAGCATGTCTATAATGATTATGATATAAATTTTTCATTCTTTAATGTCAGGGTTATGCTCTACATCCACTGCTGCATAAAATCATTTTCTACCAAAATAGTCAACTTTATCCATTTATTGGCCATTCCTTGAATTAATGCTTTTATAGATGGTTTTAGAATTATAAAAGGAAGAAATGCGGGTGTAACTAATAAAATGAATGATGGCTCTGTTAGGTGTCAATACAAGACAATATCTGTGACCTGGAACTGGTATTGCTATTTCTTATACTAGGGCTTTTTCTGCTATGACAAGTTTTAAATGTCTCCTGTAAAAAGGATATATTTAGACCAGACAGCGTTGAACCTGACCTTTATTCTTTCTAACCTGGAGGCCATATGCATAAAATGACAAACTGTGTATTTACGAGTATAAAAATATGCATCACATTTAAGAAGCTGTACATACACCTGATTCTGTGTTATAGGTTAGTTAGCTCAATTTCCACTGCTATTGTTATCTATAAACAGCTGCAGAAACGTCCTTACACATCCATTTGCATACTAATACTTCTTCCTCTCCAACACCGATTACACCTGTCAATATAAAGAATAGCTAGAAGAGAAGTGCAATTTAATCAGTTGTATTTTATCAGCAAAATTCCCCAACAGCAATAAAATGGGTGAATGTTACACATAACTGTGGCAATCTTTTTGCAGCCATTCCACCAGTCTTCACGTGTGGCTGTAAACCATTATCAAGGTGACACACCAATCATTATTGTTATACATAAGACATAAGAATTTATAAAACTCATAATCAAACAGACTTAATAAAAGTGCTGAGAAAAATGAAAGAAGAAAAAGAAGACTGATACAATTAAAATAACAAACTATTAATTAATTAACTAATAATTATTGTGAATTTTTGAGAACAATGTGACAATCATAAACATTATAATGCAATCACAATTCTTGTCCTATCATTACATAACTTGCAGCTAACTCTTCAAAAAAGTGTGCACATCTGGCATGAATATGCATGAGGTACATTCTCAACGCACATTCTTCCTTATAAATTCCAATGTATGTGGGGTTTCTGGGCTTACACATACATTGGATCCTTGGTTGGCCCAACTTGGCTGCAGGTTTTCTGTCCTTCAGCATTTGTTCCAGATTGTCCATCAATCAGTTGTAGCACAAGACTCCCCAGCAAACCTTTTATAGCAAACTGTGACCCCTATGACCCCCACCCACCACTTACTTGCATCTGCCATGTACTGGAATCAATCACAGTCTGGTTGTGTTTAAACTGACCTCAGACCTCTAGAGTTGCTACTGGAAGGCTGGGTTTACAAGACTGATGCTAAGAATATCTATCATACAGTGAGTGCATTCTTAACTGGCCAATGAAAATTTAAAGACTTCCTCAATGTCATTCAAGATTTAACATACATGATTTTATACACCACTCAGTATGAAAATGAGAGCTACTGCAAGGCAGCTAGATCATGCTGGGTCTAAGTGACTCATTTGGATAAGTAGATAGTGTCAGTACTTAAAATACCTTTAAAACCACGTGGCTTTGAAAGAATGATGCTTGTGATTGAAGAAATTTCTGTGCAAATCTGATGTGCTGATGTAAATGAGGATATGTTGCACTTAAAGCATAACCAAGTGAGTGTGAACCGCTGCATCTAAGATATTCAGAGATGATGCCCAACACACTTTAGGTTAAAAGTTTAGGGCTGCAGAGTGGACGGCAATAAAGAACGCTGCAGTCTCTCTACTTCTACTGCATAACAGGATGAGTCAAGCCACAAACGCGCCCATTATCCAGACTAGTTGCCCCCAGACAGTGAGCTCATGGGAAAAGAAACAACAGCTCTTGGCTGCATCATGTCACACAACACAGTCATGAATGACATCAGTACTACAGCCACAGACAGTGCTGGATCAAACTGGATCATAGGACTGCAAGTTTAATTTCTTTTAATAAACTGTGAATGTATAATGGCAAAACAAACTACACATGATGGAGTCAGGAGTAGAGATAGATCGATATGGTTTTTCAGGGCAGATACCGATACCGATTATTAGTAGTTAAGGAGGCCGATAACTGATATTTGGAGCCGATATTCATTTGCAGTAAAAGTGAAAATATTGCAGTCAAAATTTTGAATAATACAAACTCCAACACTTGTTTAAATGCCTTAAAGCATATGTTTATTAAACAGCTTTTCAGATTTGCAACATGTGAAAGGTTTTTTTATCTTAGACAATAGACGTCTTTGTTTTTACTCTGCCCTCCCTAAACGTCTGGTTCAGTTTGGCAGGTAGGTAAACAGTTCTTCAGACAGATACAAGGCTTTGTGATTTTACCCACGATTTATTGACTCCACATGAAGCACTGTAAAACCGTGAAAAATACAA
>JAPZDZ010000008.1:20273076-20283541 GCA_029783805.1 Acanthurus tennentii | reverse complement strand
CTCTGTGTGTAACCAATCAGATGTTGCTGGTAGGTGGGACAATGTTGGAGACAGAGTTGTGACACAGACAGAGAGGACTAGCTCCATCAGGGCCAAAATAACCCAGTTTTAAATCGATCTCTTATCGGTTGTGGGATTAAAAAAAAAGGCAGATGCCGATATGCATCAAAATGCCGAATATCGGCACCGATAATCGGCCCAGCCGATAATCGGTCTATCCCTAGTCAGGAGGCACTGCTACACTTCCATTCAATCTACACATTTTTCTAAATATTTGTTCTACTTACTCATTCTCTTTAGCTGCAGGCCATATTCAAGAATGTGTTTCCTGTTTGATGAAATCTCCAGCTGACACACTAGCTGGGCAGAGTTAACCTTTATTTATCGATCTTCCAGCTTAAAATACAAGTCATTATTCTAACAACCACTTGGTGTTGATCCTTGCCTAAGCCAGTTTAAAGTCCAGTGAAAACATCTTTTCCATTCAGAAAAGCCTTTAGTCTTATTCCTCGCTCTTCTTTCAGTTCTTATACAACTGACAATACAGTAGCATATACACTAACCTCTTAAGAAGCTGCCATTGTTGTTGAAACAAAAAGTCTCTTCTCTCCCTGTCGTCACACCTAAACCACACCTGTAGCTGGCTAAGTCCTCAAAGTACAATTACTGGTCCAAATTACTCTGCCTGACAAGATGGATTCTTAGCTCACATGATCTTGTTTGATGTTGTGATGGCTCAAATCCAGCTGCTTCACAAGGTTAACAACACAACACAACTAGGCCAGAAAATGCACCACTGCTCTCACCGACTGCTTTCAGTTATAAATTTTGTATACACCAAAATATAACTGTATATTATATAACTAAAATAAATAATCACGAGTAACTGATGTTTTCCAGTCAATAAAAACCATCTGAATTCTTTTCTCAGTTTCAAAAGATGACCCCCTATGAAATAAAATCCTCAAAATGCAGACGCAAACATTTAAATTGACCTCTTAAAAACGTCAATATATTGAAAATCTGTTGACCAAGGAATCCTTCACAAAAAACTAGCAAAAATATACAGGCATATACAAGCATACATGACAAAATGGTATCACATTACTATAGAAAAACATAATTTGAAATATTATATATTAATCAGAATTTCTTTACTACAGATATGTTATTTAATACCTCCTTCTTCTTACATATCATTATAGTAAATTTATTCTGTGTTTTATTCCTGTTTACATAGCTGCAGGAAACAAAGTAGAGGATAAAACATGGGACTACAGTCCAGGCTTGGCATGTTGCAGTTTATCGCCTTAACACTTAGATCACTAAGTCGTTGTCTTGTGATAAAAGTAATATTATAATATCTGATTAAAATATATAAAAAAAGGATTTCTTCACTTTATGAAGACTGAAAAATGCAAATCAAAACACTGTCAATCAGCTGCAGTCTTGTACTGCAACTTATTGTAACAAATGTCACAAAATGTCACTGAGTACAGCCTTATTAAATACTTTAAAAGCTAAGTTACATAGCCATTCAGAAAAAAACACAAACCTCTATATTTTATCCTGGTAAGAAAAATACTGCAAAATCTATTATTACCACAATTACTGTTATTAGTGCTTACACAAAAGAATCACTGTTCAAGGTAGTTATAGCAACACAAGCTGCTGTAATTACTTATAGTGAGGCTGAAACTACAATTACTGGCAAAAACTGCTGATCTAGATGTAAAGAGACAATATTTCAAACACAGTATTGGCTGAGAATGTGAGATACCCTGCCCTTTATTTGAGTCCGACTCCTTCAAATTATCTTGTTTTTTTGATATGTACAATAATTTCACTGAAGCAGGAACAAGTGTCTGAAACACAAAAATCAAGGCATGTCTGTGCTTTAACAGGACAAGACTGAGCTTGGTGCACAAGGCAGTTTGCTGGCTAATCACCAAGTCCCTGTCTTTGTATGCTCTGCAGCCTCATTAGCCTGATTTACCAGGACAAAAAGACACATGTCCCCTGGCCTATCACCTCCTACGGTTAACAATGTCTGTCATATTCCTCTTTGTTTTTGGTTAGTAAAAGAATAGATTCTGTTAAACCCCACATTCCTTCTGTTTTGTTTTCATTCTTCAGCATGGCTTGGATAAAAAGTGGCTACAATTATTTTGAAATGCAATTAGGTTTTGGCTCCTAAAAAAATATCTATTCTATGCAAGAATTAAAAGACAACAACAATACATACACACATACAGTACATTTTATAATAAGCATATGGTTTAGTTTTCAATTTCTTCCTTGGGGACTGAAAACCTCAAAGACTCCTTAAATATTCAGTCTGCAAAACCACATAAGCAGACACACAATGTCTAAATCTTATTTAAACTTAATAAGAGCTGAGGAGGTATAATAGGCAGGTAAACAAATTGGTAGTATCAGCAGGGAGAGGGCAGACAGAGCCCCTCACTGTGTTGCTAAGGATTAGAGGAGATTTAGAGCCAAGTAGAGGATCACAAAGAACAGGTGAAGGGACGATCCTCATCATGCTGCTGATCTACTGTACATGACCTCAAACTGAACACTTATAATTCAACTACGACAGGCAGAGGACAGAATAGAGAAGCCTGTTGGAGCTGCTCTACACCAACAGTATCACCTTTCACTCTTCAAAAGGAAGCTCAAGCCAAACTATGCAGCTGTGCACTCTATTTGAGGAAACTGCCAAACTCTTATCGTGTGCACTGTCACTGCAAACAGAATCAAAGGTTCAAGACTCAAGGTGCATAAACCACATGCCCAAACATTTTGTATCATTCTTGGTGGCAACTTCATTCTTGGCACAATTATACCTGCAACTTTGATGTCTGTTTTTGCTTGACTTAACACACAATTCATCAGCCTGTACTGAGCTCATGAAAGCTATATCATGGCTTTCAAGGTTCTTATGCTGTGTGTTAGAATGTCCCAACAAATCTTTCAAAGGAAGTCTGTAACACACATGGATCCAACTAAGGCCTGTCAAGTCAATGGAGAGTCATGCCATCATCATAGAGTAAGAAGTTTCTTGTCTTAAAATGGGAAGAGCAGTGTGCTGCATACTAAGGCACGTGCCTCCTTTTATCAGTACATCGCAGGAAGTTGTCTGTTTGACGTTGCGTTGTTTGAGGTTTTGTGTAGAACACACTTTAACAAGCTGCAGGAGATCTGCTATCAACAGCACACATAAAACATAGCGCCAGTCAGCACACTGCTTTAACTGTAGCTGTTACATTTAGGCAGGTGTAACTCTGAGGGCAACCCTATCTCAGCATGTTCTGAATCTGTGGGGTCAGTAAAGGGCTCTTTTCTAAGAGTTGATACCTAATAGTGTTACCAATCTGTAACACAGTGGAGTTTGTTAAACAGATTACAATACATTAACTGCCTACACGGAATATTTAATCTGTCAGAGTATGTTTGTGTTAATGTAATTTTTTTTTTAAACAGACTACAAAAATCACTTACAAGATAAAAAAAATTGTTATTGAATAAAGTTATCAATAGCTTTAGCCCAGTAATCCTCTATCGGTGGCTTGAAAGCCATATCAGGCACACAAAATATTGACAAATTCAGAATATTTGAGCATCTTAAGTTACTAACCAGTGAAAGAAGCCCAGTTCAACAAGTCAGCCAACATGTCCACAATTAATCATTTACCTGTTCTTCAGAATCAGGTAAATTGACTCCATCCTCCAATTCCAACTTCTAACCCTACTGTGCAAACCTACCATCAAAGCGCTCAGCTCCAAGCTGGTCATCCCCAGAGCCATAAGCATCACACTGACTGGACTGCAGGAGGTAAAAGTCATTGAGAATTGCTGAGGTTGTCTATTAGACATAAAAGCCATCCTTTGGGTTTATTTTCTTTGGTAAATGTTGTACTGAGATTTAATTTGAGTATTTTTGTTGACGAGATTAGGATTCAGTAAGGAAAAGTATTATCAGTTTATCAGACAACAGTTAATCGAGCAGATCATGACATCTTCAACTACACATAGAAACTAGCTGCCTTTTCCTAATCCAAACCTGGTTTATTTATAACAGATACACAGAGATCTTTAAGTTTAAAGATTCATCTAGGTCAACTCATCACAGTCTCACAAAATCTTTTTGTAACACAGCAGTCGATTAGAGTTTTAAGTCCTCACTGAAGAGGTATCCCTTCTCAGTTAACACATCCAGAGGCTTTGTTTTGAGTTATCATCCTGGTTCATTCAACTACACTGTGGTTACTGGTGGTAAGTGAATTTTAATGACACAGTTCCTTAGGGAATGAGACATGCATTGACCAGTAGAGAAAACAAACATTCCTCAAGAAGCTTCTCTGACAGAATGCAATATGTAAACAGGAAGCAATGTTACATGGAGATAAGTCAGCTGTAGCCAGGCCTTTTTAGCTTCTGTACAATCTGTTAATCTGCAATGTGAAGGTGCAGTAAACAATTACTTAGAAAACATCTAAACCTGATGATTATGAGGCAGTGTGACAGCCTGGAGATCTAAAGATCTAAGAAGTGCCTTTAATATGATGTCTAGGCAGAATTTTTAAAAATTTTCTACGAAAAAGCTACAGCTTTCACTGTTTTTAGGAATGTGTGTTTGATTTCTGTGAGTTCAGGTTTGACCGAGCTATAACTCAGAGAGGGAGGAGGGAGTGGGGTTGGGTTCCAAGAACTAACAAAGAAAACAAGCCAAGATGATAACACTAAACATGTTTGAGTGAATTGCATGGAATCTATCCATCCTTCTTAATGCGTGCATTTGAAATGGAAATCTTTGGCATTATTACTTTAAATCCACCCATGTACAAACATCTATAAGAGATGCTGGTTCTTCAACAGACACAAAGACAGACCCTTTTTGGGCAATATATTTCCCAGTGTTTACACTTGAGCCTTGTGGAGCAGACGGAAGTAAATTTATTTTGTTTATAGAGATGTTCATATAAAAATCAAGCCACTGATCATCTCAGCTGTTCTAAAATCTGTTACTGGCACAGACGGAAATTCTAAATTAAATGTTTACATATGACACATGGACTGAAACTGCACTCCAACTGTACAACTTCAGGCTGTTTCCGATCAATCATTGATAACTGATTAAAGAAAACTAATAATTCATTGATAATTTAATTTATTCTCAATTCCACCTGCAACTTACTGCTTTTCTGATTCACATGATGCAGTCTGCTTGTAGCAGAACCACATTCACACAGTAGTAGAAGAAGCCCACACACATCCAGAAGCTGACAGTATCAATCAAGAAGGCGGACTTTGCATTACATCATATTTACTTATCTATTCTGCACAAATTTCATGTCCTCTCTTATACATTTCATCCACATTATAAATAAAAGTGCCTCTGTGGGGGTTGGAAAGTCAGTCTTTGCTGCAGATGAGCCTCATTTCTCCAGACCTCACACAACCAGACCCAGTCCAGTGGTTCTGGTCTAGCACAGTAAGCAGTAAATCTCAAAGAGACAGTTTTGTGTTTCTTGTTGACTGCTTGTTTAGGATGTTTTATGCTGTCCTTATTATTTAGTTTTTACTTGAACGGTACATACTAAGGCAATTGGGCTCGTTAGTGATAATTTTACCATGAAGTTCTTATAAATGTACAGCATTTGGTTATATACTTGTATTACATACTGGTAGCACTTTAAAAAATTGTGAAATGATTCAATACATTTTATAAAGTATACACATGGAAGTCATGTATATATGGGGTAATGTTGTAAATTTTCATTTGCAATTAGGTAAATGTCAAAAAGTAGTTTCAAGTAGGAAGTTTTTACAGCTGAAGGAGCTAATGACATGCTCTTGACGTTGCTTAATTTGAAATTATAACACATCTATGCCTTAGGCAAACAAACTATCTCTTTGTTGAAGCAGATGAACCGGTTTCACTGTGTAAGACAAAACACATAGGTGGAAACGGCTAGGAGGAGCAGTCTTGCAAAACAAGATCTCACATAGAAACTATTTACTTGATGGCTTCAGTGCTTGGAGACACACCAAAAAAGGTTACGGCACACCTGTGTTACAGCAGCCTCAGGCTCTGACGCTTTGATCGGTCAGTGTCAGGGTTGAGGCAATCGATTCATGTTTCAGTTACAAGACAAACTTGGTCCTTTATGAGATTCAAATTCAATTAGTGGTTAAGTCAAAAAGGGTAAAATCCCTGATGAACATTAACATTGTGAATATACAAAAATAATAGTGTTAACCACTAAGAAGAGGAAGAAGAAAAGTGTGGACTTTTCTTAAATAATTTAAAACAAACAAACAAACATTACCTGTACAGTTTTTTTAATTCTATGCGAAGGACCTGGGTATTCAGGGGAGTACAGGTCTGTCAGAAAGAGGGAGTTGATCAGCGTTGACTTCCCCAGCCCAGATTCTCCTGAAAGACAAAGGCAGAGCCAGAGTGAGTGGGTGGGAATGAACTCAAGGGATAAATTTCACGCTATACTTGTTTTCTAATCCTCTTTTTCATGCCAGACTGAGGCACAAAATGACAAAATTGCTAAATGTTTGTCAACTTCACCAATCAATGCAGTTTGTTACTCTTTACATTCTTTACATTTTTCAGATTCAAAACCTTTTTTTTTAAGTACAGGAAATGGCTCCCTTTAACCCCCTTTTTTTTAAACAGGCATGCATTAACACGGGAAGGAGACAGACAGGGTGGAAGTTCTGTCCTCCCAAATTCTTTTCCTGTCTGCATTTCAGGAATCTAATCAAAGAATTATGAGAAGGGAGGAGAGGGGAAGGAAGATTTTCAACCACCAGAGTCATGATTTTTCACTCTAACAAAAAAGCACAACAGAAATCAAAAGCACAAATTCCAGTCCTCTGGACTCAAAGACTTTCAAGACACTAGGAGCAATGAGACAACTGATACTTGTACTAATACTCTATATTATAGAGGCCCATTGTTATATTTGTATATGGTCTTTAAAGATTTTAGACACAGCTTATTTTCAATATTCTTGTGATACAGATAACTTACCATCTTGAAAGAAAGCTTCTTTTTTTATCTCATTATTATCTTCTGTACTACAGAGCACTATTGTTAATCTCACCATGAACATTGCAAAGATTTAAGGCAGCACCAACAAAACAGTTTATTCTGTTGTTTTAATAATAAAATACAACTTATGTAGTGCCTCAGTTATGAAGGACTGGCTATTAGATCTCCAGCTTCAATAGTATTAGCTAAACTGCATCAGTCACACTATTAATAAAATGTCAAGAAAAAAAAGTTGAAAATGTCTGACTGGATTCACAACTTTATTTATTCTTATCTGTGTCTGGCATAAAGTAACAATACAACTGTATTTCACTGCCAAATCCTACTCTTTAATTATACCGTATTAAGTATGAATAGTACATTTTATTAGTTTCTGATTTAATCCTAATTTTGCAAGTTGTTTTTTATTTTCTCCCAGTTCAAAATCCTAACCCTAACTGGCAACTTTTTAACTTATTTAAAAGGAAATAAAAGGAAACATGTTGCAACATCAGTACTGAATCTCAAAAATACTTAGCCCAAGTTAATATATTCACACTTGCAGAAACATAACATTTTGTGAAGTGCTGCTGGACTGAGTCACAGCAGGGTGAACAAACTATATGATCAATAATTACTGTCATGTTCTGGGCTAAAAGAGACACATCTTCTCTCTGGATCATTGGTGGTTGTCTTGACAGTTGGCTAACTTCATAAAAACATGTCCCTTGATGCACAATGTTGGGCTTCCCAGTGAAGCTTGAAGATCCTCTCCACTCAAAATTGTGTCGAGTAACTTTATTATACATATGTATCAGGAAAATGCAACAATTTCTTTAGATGTTAGATGGGGAGCACAACAGGCAAGGCCGGTTGAGTTCACTGCAGAAAGCCTAGCTAATGGTTTATGGACCTTGCTGTCAGTGCTATATGGTAACTAATTAGATACAAATGTGATCCTAGAATGAGGAAGCTAGCTTTAAGTAGTAGGACAGTTAGCTATGCATGCTAACATTTGGAAACATCTTTAGAGCAGGCAATCTACACTTTCCCTTACATTCATGATAAAAAAGACTTCAAATAAACAATTGGCCAAAAATTAACTGGGATCAACTTGGCAATCAATGACTTAAGGTATTTGTTGAGCAAAAAATGCCAGAGACTCAATGGTTCTAGCTTCTCAATAATGGGTGTGTGCCGTTTTTCTTTGTCTGACATCACTGGAAATTGAATACTAATTGGTTCAGGATTATTAAAGATGAAAATATGAGGATCTTAACTTAGTACTCTGTTGTATAAGGGTGGTAAAGAGGACATAATTTAATACAACTCTGGGAAACTTTTGAGCTACATTTGTCACAAACATTTTGCAAGAACCTGGAAGTACTGGCTGTGGTAACTTAATACCATCAGCAGTGTGCCTGTTAAGACTGGGGTGAGAGGAGGGCAAAAAGGAGCTGCTGAACAAAAGCTTCAGTGTGAGAGAGGAGGCAGTCATACACTGGGCTTGCACTGCAGCCAAAGAGCCACTCATGACCTTTACAAGTGGCCAGGGCCAATATGGGCAACTGCTGCCAACAACTCAGCCACTCAACGCTCCATGAACAGGGAGGAGGACAGCGTGATGAAAAAAAAAAACATTGCACAAAAGGATCCTTCTCTCAGCACACTCTTAGAGTCATAAATATTTTCCTAGGCGGGTAGAGCCACATTTATCATACAATCTCAACAAAAATGTGTCTGTGATTGTAGCTTGTCTTTAAGGAAACATGCAAAGCCGCTATAAACATTTCCTTAAGTCTGAAAGGGAATAGAGAACTCTGAAAACGCTAAAGGCTAGGGGAAGCCGCTTTTTGGTGCAAAATTTGGATGAAATATATGATAAAAATGTCTGCTTGAATTAGGCAAGCTAAGTCCTAACAATAACAACAAAATGTAGTGAGATCCAAGTTCATGTCTTGACCCAGAATGAAAAAAGGGAAAATGGGAGGTCTGGATACAAGAGAACTGAACTCATCAAACTCAGAGCTATGATGGTTGTGGTGTTGGTGGTGGGTTGTGAAGATTCAGATCATGGTTGGTCAGAGCTGAGACTGCTTGTTTGGATGTGAGAGGGTTGTGATCCTGTCACAAAACTAAAGGACTATACAAAAAACTGATTAATAATTACTGTCTCTGAATGACTAAAAACACATTCGCCATGCCTACTGCTCTGTTAGTCAAACTTACTGACTTTATTTAGCTGTCAAGAGCTTCACCTCAGGGGGAGAGTTTCCCAGGTCTGATGGGTTTAGCGATGTTTAAGTTGTACGTTATTATTTTCAGACTAATATAACCATTTACACTGCCACATTCCTGGTTCAAGTCCAGCGAGAGACTTGGTAGGGCATATCAGCAATAGAACCGAAGTCAAATCTTCCTTTTTTGGCCAGTGCCTCAAATATTTGAGGGGAGGGATGGGCACATTAAGCGACCGCTCAGTGCCACCACCCCAGACTAGACTTCTGTATTAACATGTGTCGAGTCTTCTGTTTTGCCTTTATTTTAGTACTTTTTCTGGTATTTATCATGATCATCCTAAGTGACATGGGATGTCAGACCCCCACACATTAAAAAAAAATAAAGAAGTATGCTCTCAAATTCAGTAATAAAATTCAAACGAGCTGTGTGGTGTGTCTCAATGATTGTTAACAGCACTGTCGGCAGAGTGGCGATCACACTGCTGAAGCCATGCCAGAGTCTGCTCTGGCTGAGGAGTCAAACTGACCTCACTAACATTCAGTTCCACAGCTGAGTTTCCAGTGGCGGGAAACTAAGCTGAAGAAAAAAGGCATGCATGCTGCTCTGCCCTGTCCTGCTTTTCCATTAGCCTTCTTCTAACTTCCATTACAGTTGAGATTTTCAGTTATGTGATTTCGAGACAAGACAACCTTTGTAAAATTTTGCAGCCTGCAAAGCTGTTATCCCACTTTTCATCCAAAAAGTCTGGAGCACTTTAACACAAGATTTGAATCAGAGACTCCTTAGTTGACGAATTTGGCTAACTGAGATTAAGAGGACAGACTGGACTTTCAGATCTAATATCAATGTAAATAGGAACTGTAATAAGCAGATGCAGTGGTGTTGATTGGTTTTCTAAATCGAAGTAGATCATTCTTGACGATGGTCAAGGTTTATTTACCAATACCATGTTTGTAGTCTTAATTGCTGAAATGAAATCTTTTTGCCAGGAATTGGTCTTCTTGCAATGAAAGCACTGTTTCTTTTGTTTAAAATTTCTATGATTCAAGATTTTCTGTTGACAATATTGAAGTATCAGGTGAAAAAATATGGTGTGGGGCTAACCTCAAAGCTATAGACTTTTGCATCACTCAGCACTAATGCAATGATGAAGGCTCCCTGCTATTAAAGATT
>JAPZDZ010000008.1:20258035-20269112 GCA_029783805.1 Acanthurus tennentii | reverse complement strand
ATCATGACACCTACAAAAAAAATGTAATGTGGACCCAAAACAACCCCTGAAACTCAAGATGGAACTATTATCTTTTTTAGGTCTTCCTTAGTGGATGAAGTTTACCCAGTTACTGTGGTTGCTGAGTGTCAGTTGCATCATATGCTACATAAGACTTAGAAATTGGTTGGAGTCAAAATAACAATTTCTTTTTGTTCACTGGAGCAGCTCCAGTTTTTTTTGCCTGTCTGTAGCATAGTAGCCTTCAACCATGTTAATAGGCTAACATTTACTAATGATGTATTAGCAATCAGATAGTGATTGGGACATTGAGTGAGAGTAGAGGCAGACAAATTATCCAATGTGTGACTTAAAACCGGGATGTTACTCAATCGGTGGCTTCTCTAATCCCTTTGTTCCCTTAAAAGTATGTCTAGACTCAAATTACACAATACCTAAACTTGAGAAAAAAAGGTACCCAAGAGTAATTAGTGAAAACAGAGTTTTAAATGAGTCATCCTTACTACAGTCTGCACAACCTAGATGCTCTACCGGTGGATGAGAAATAAGCATGGTACTTACAGCTGGGTTGGCGTGAGAAGAAAGGCATCAAAGAAGGCAGGTTCATGTGGCAGGAGGAAACCAGAGCAAAGAGAGGAGAAAAAAATGAATTTAGTAAAAGAACACTTTTAAGGACACATGTTTTTTTTTTTACTCTGCTTGGCTGCTTGCGGATGTTCTGTCGACACAATGACATTTAAACAAGGCTGAAAATATCCTCCCTCATATAACGGACAAAATAACCATAGATGTATAATGAATGTGGAGAACAGGTCTTGGCCTTTAATGTGTCCTTCTTATTCGACAGTTAACAGACATTAAACACCCAATAACATAAGGCTTAGGCTTGTGTATCAGAGCAGTGACTTAAGGTACTTAGTCGTACAAAGATAAGCTGAGTCAGTCTTTTCTAGTGGGACAGAAGTTACAACATACGTAAAACTGCGTCTGCGTTGTATTTTTAAAAAACAATTTTAAATACAGCCAAGAAAAACTAGAATTACCGCATCATGGTTGGATGCCACTGCCAACCATTCAAGTTTCAGTTTCCATGCATGGCAGTCCACACTTATGCAATATACTGTATGTGGTGAATACTTTGAAGGAATTTAATAAAAAGGTAATAAGTGGGGGTTTTTTTTGGTAGAATGAACGTTGACTTTTGTAATTCCAGTGAAATATTTCAAGTTACAAACTCTCTGTGGGCACTTAGAAACTTATATAGTACTCAGATCACTGATTTAGAACATATTCACATAACAAAAAATGTGTTTTGTAAGGTTGCAGTGACCTTTTACCTTTGACCACCCAGTTTTTACCAGTTCATCTGCCCAAGTGGATGCTTGTTCTTAGATTTTTGAAATTCCCTCAAGGGGGTTGTTGAGACAAGGGCTCAGGATAGGACAGACCTGAGGCCACAATGACCTTGACTCTTGACCTTGACCAAATTCTCAGTTCACCCTGAGTCTAAGGGGACAATGCTTGAAGGCCCTCTTGGGTTATCATGTTTACGAGTACTGGATGCACTGACAGCCTTAAAACATATTGCTTTCAGCCACAGCTGTTCCCAGCTTGGAGGCACACAAACCATACAGTATTATCCTTTTCTGCTTTTCAAAAATATTCAATTGAAGTACACTGAATGCACTATGACACAGAACGTCCTCGAAGCAAAATGTCAGGAGGTAAAGTAGCAATTGCAGTCTTACTTGTTTCCAATCTTATATAGCAGGTATATTCACATTAGACCAATCCTAAGATCACAGTTATTAATCACAAATAATTATTGATTCTGGGGACAAAAAAAACCCCAAAAAATACCGCACATGACAGTTTGGTTTGTAGAAAGATGTGGTGAACATGACTGAAACGGACTGTTGCCACATCACAACACTACTGGCTATGGGTCAACAAAGTAAGACCTACAGAAGAACAACTGTACCATGTCATTAAGCAGTTATTGCTTTAGTGCTTAAAATGATGCATCTTTCACTTGCCACATTGCTTGAACTGTGACTACATACATACACATACAAGTACACTCACTCACACACACACACACACACACACACACACACACACACACACATAAAATGCATATACATTTCTGACAGAATACAGTGCACTGGCTTACGTCCCTGTGCACTCTCCTAACTGTTTCCTGTGTTGGAGACAGTTGATGAACAGCAGAGCAGTCAAACAAAGTATGCAAACAGCTGCACTCACAAACTCATCTCTAACATGAACAAATACAGAAAGTACACAAATCTATGCAACTATTGCCAGAATATTTATAGCATCAGCTACACTGGTGCTGCTGTATTCTGACTTTGTGCAGTAAGGTGCTATTGACTACTGTAGAGGTGTCACGTACACTGAAATAGGTTGCAATTTCTCAGCCGAACTGCAACCGCACATGCACATAAAATAGCTTGCTGAGTTTGGTCAGTTTTTGCATCAATTCTTAGTAACAGGCAGACACGTTATCTTATCAACTTGTATGTGGTAAGTACAAATGCACTTTACACAGTCAATGTAAAAAGTAAGCAAAAACATGCCTTCCTACTTGCTGACAGTTTGAGAAGTGTTAACCAAAGAATGGCAGAGCTTGTTTAGGAGCAGCAATCATTGCATAATTACGATGCCATTGTCAAAGGTGGAACAGTTCTGTTGTTTCAAACAAAACCTTTATGTTTGTCTTCATCTTATGCTCCAAGCCAGTGTCAGTGATAAATGAAATCAGTGCAGAGAAAGAAGAGTAACAGAGAGTAATGCACAGTGTGCTTTGCTCTGTGCTCAACTACCGGAAGCAATGTGGTGAGTCTCCAGGAAGCTGGGGTTACAAGAAGGTCCAACAAGCCCAGTGGCAGGACTCTGAGCTCACTCTATATGTATGAATTCAACAGCAGAGAGGACACCAATGCTTTCTGGAAAACCCCTTCCCATGACCTTAGGAGAGCTCAAGTATTTCATGCATCATTCCAAACTGTTATTCTGCCAAACTTCTCTGTTGTTATGACTTGGCTTCATTCACTGTGCACATAAAAAAAATCCCCAATTTGATTTCCTCTCTTGCACGGTAACAGATGGAATGTTTTAAGAGATAGAGGGTTTACTGCATATTCTCTTTAAATATAAATATCAAGTCATCAGGCTAATTAAAGTTGTGAACAGACTTAGGTGACTTAAATTCTCAGTAAGGTAAGGTCAGTCTTATCATTATGACATACTCGTCTACATAATTTAAACAAGGCAGCAGTTAATTTATATGGTGTCAAGATGGTGCATCCCTTTGACAGTAAAGGATCATTGGTCATTCATGGTCACATGAGTGAATACATTGATCTGAGTTGATCCGCTTTGTCAGTGGCCACAAGAGTGTAATCATCAATATCCAGTTTGTAGCCTTGATTGCTAAAATGTAATCTATGAAACTGTTGCAACATCACTGCACTGGTGTCAGTATTCAGTATCAGCGCATGCATCAAGTTCAGACAGTTGCATCAGTATTGGAAAGAAAAAAAAATGTGGCATCTCCATCAGAAAGTAAAACTGTAGTGAAAATGTGGAAAATCTTCTATATTAGGCCATTTCAGATCTTGAAGCATGTTTATTAAAACATTACCATTCAACAATAGATTATTTTATTTGCGCCCTTGCTTGCAGCCTAATTGGCAACATTTTTCTTTGATACATCACATGTGCAGATAACTGTCATCCTGCTGCTTACTGGTAACTTAGTAACAATGTGCTCTGGATGCAATATGCATTCTTCCCTCACATGTGCACTGCACTTGTCATCTGAACAGATGTTACTCAGCATGTCACACATTCTTACTACTCCTTACTCTCACTTCCACACTGCAGCATTACCTAAATCCTATGACTGCATACATGTAGTGTATGTTATCAATGAATGCTTTTATCATGTCACTGTGGAAAGTGTATTTGTCCATGCATAAAAACGTAAAAAATCTTAATTTCCAATGGATTAAGAAAACTTCCTGTACAGCCTTATTATTACATGTTTAATATTACAACATGTGCAAATCATCCTTACAACATCCATTTTGTTATTGTTTCAGTCACATAATAAATGAAGTTGTTCATACTATTAAGTCTTTACATATTCACAAAACATTGCATCTTTATACACTTTGATGTTTTTTTCTCATTTTGAGATTTTGAAAACCTAATCTCAACCGCAAGCGTCTATGAAATAAAATCAGATGCGAAGGGATGCATACACACATTGGAGTAAAAATGGCAAAATTGTACAACAAAGTTGTACAATTGTTTTACAGTTTGTAAAACAAAGTTCGTTTTCTCGAGTTAACGAGTTATTATCTTTAACGAAAAAACGGCTTGTAAAAAAAAAAAAACACAAAACATGTCCGCTTAGGGCTTCCATAAAATTGCATATATATATTTTTTCTATTTCTAAACAGATGTAACACTTACTACTTCGTGTATGCCTCTTTTTTAAATACTTTTTCTCTTCATCAGTGAAAAGACCTTGACAAGTTAATTTCGACCAGTGGTGTGACTGCAGACCTTCAAACCTTAAATTGGCCATGTACAAACCTCTTACTGAATATAGAGAAGTTAAAGTATAGTATACAGTAATGTCATAGTACATACTGCATATGGTCAATTATGCCTTTAGAAATTACAAGGATATATTCTAATAAACTAACAAATGAGCAAACTGAGAGCACACATAAAGCGCGCGCACGCACGCATGCACGCACGCACACACACAGCTCGGTCATCACAAACTTCTCCAGGCATTTGACTGCCGCGCCATCTGACACTCTGTCTGTCTGGCTGTATGCCTGACCTGCCCATCTGTGCTATGTCACTGCCACTATGCTAACAGCATAGACAACATGCCACTTACCCCGACTGCAAAATACCACCAATTTTATTCCAATGATGAGATGTTTAATTACCACACGCACTTAGACTTCATCTTCTCTTCTGAATAGAGCAACTGTACAGCTATGCAAATGTATAGTGTATTGTGAGTATTGTGAGTCAGACTATAGTCGGTTTAACTTTGATGACTACACTTAACATGGCCAATTAGTCTAATGGCAGTCTGTCAAACACCCACAAATTCAATAGAAACAGGGGTGAAATCAATAACGTTATCGATCAACTTGCAACTCCTAAACCGAGAAATAATTATGTGGTTGTTTTGGAATTTAGCATTATTTTCATTGTTAGAGACATTACTGTATTTAGAACACTAACCAATGTAGCCATTATTTTCTTCACATATAGCTGTCCAGTTGGGGGAGGGGGGTTATTGATAAACAACAATCACAGTCTAACTTGAGCGTTTCAGATGTTTGTTGAGCATTTGCCTCCAACAGTAGACAGTGCGGACTTCTTTCTTTACTTAATAAGCAGCCTGGACTACGTAGCTACTTACTTATGACAAGAACACAGGAAATGTCAGGCTAACTTATGAACCAAGTACGTATCGTTGACACGAGACTGCAGTTTGAAGTTCTTTCCAGAGCTTCAACCAAACTCAATTCATATAGTGCTACACTAGTACGAATAACATATATTCTAGAATATTTTAGTGTAAAGCCTAGCTTCAATTATCCTAACAATCATTCAGACAGACTCTTCCATATGGCATATTTCGAAAACATCATGCAATTGAAACTGCTAGGATTTTCAACTTTTAGACTTAGTTTACTTAAGTCTGACGTTTAAGTCTAATTGCTTTCTGATAACAACAACTTTAACTGAGCTTTTACCATAATACAGCATGGTGGGCTGTAGCTTACAGGTCGAGTTTGGTTTTAAAATAGGTGCTAAGCTTGTGCACCAAAATTACCGGAAGACCACAACTATTTCCGAGGCGTGTAGTTGCGCGGAACTAAAGAGCAATGAGCCATTAAACGATCGGATTTCTACATTAGGTTTAGTGGGACATTATCCAGTAAGTTAGTTACCCGGCGCTAACTTGGGCTAGCGTTTACCAGTGGGACCATCCCGGGCGGTTTGCCACTGTATTTGTCAACATTTCGTTTCGTTTAAACATTTTGCTGAAAAAAGTCGACAATTCAACGACTTAACCTTTGACTTGGGTCAACTTTACTCACGTTAAAGAACAAGAATTACACAGAAATGTGAGAAAACTCACCCATTATACCGCCGTTCCCGTCTGCCTCACTAACCAATGTTTGTCCGCTTGACATTCCCTCTCTCTCAAAAACTCGCTCCCAACTCTGTAAAGTAGTGGTAGTTTTACCTAGTAAGATACGCACATTGTTGAACGTAACGTTATGTGATTGACGCAAGAACGTCAGAGTAAAATGCGTACGTTCTTCTTGGAGAATACTAACTGCGACACATCGCGAGATTTGTATAGAATCACGTACTGCTACGACTTACGTCCTCATACTACAGTTACTTACGCACAATACCCAACACAAAACCAGTAACTTAATTCAAGTAGCATATGACGAATAAAGACTTGCAAAATAGTACACAAGTCTGGTGGTGACTAACGAAGAATTCAACACAGGACATACACATAGGCATCCACTACAGTCAACTGTGCTATGTCTCTTGGGAGACGAGACAACCAATACTACCATCTAGAGGATATTTAGATGAGATACAATTTACAACGAATTTTTACAAATTTCTTTGGTTCTTTGTTTTTATTTCAGTCTTTGACTTATTACGTAGGGTTAATATATTTATATTATATATGATTTTTTTAAAACAAAAGTTACAGAATCCCCTGATTTTACCAGAACTAACTGGTTTGAAGATAATTAGGACAACTGTGTACACAGCATCATGTCACAGAGAGATGCAAGACTTGATGAATTGCCCCCACTGGGACTGTTGTTCCAGCAGCCTCTCCTTGAAGACACAGATTATGTTTCACTTGGCTGTACAAAAGAGGAGGACACAGTTAGAGATGCTCTAACCTTGAATCCTTTCGGACCTCCTGCTCCAGACAAACTGCTGTGTGAAGGTTGGGAGCACTCGTCTGCTTACTGGTTTGGAAGGTTGAAGAAACTTTGAGACATGGCCCTCTCGATTTTGATGCTGGATTAAAAGTGTCTGATAATCTAACAAGAGCTTTAGTTGATGAAGTCTTTAAAGTGAACTTTTTAGGATATTTCAGGTTCCAGTACAATTGCCTTGAAAAATTCAAGAGTGACCTTAAAAGTCAAAGCGCACCTGAGGAACACAATTGCTCATTTTGTAGACTTCCTTTAAAGAGGAACAGAGTACACAAGAAAAATAACTTTTGGGCCATATGTAAGTTTGGATTAAGGGTTTTTTTTGACATTTTTTTTCAAACCACAGGAACCTATGTAATGAAATTCTTGTACCAAGACACTCTCAATACAAAACACAGAAACACATAATAAAATACAAGCAATACACACACCAATAACAAATGTATAAAAAATGACACAGATATATAGTATAGAAAAATGTTATTAAAACATGGTAGATGTACGTGTAACAGTATGTGCATACAAAATACAAAGTGAAGCAAATAGGCTAAGTTTTGTTTTGTGTGTGTGTGTGCATGAGACCCCTCGATCGGTCTAATAGCTGGCAATCAATCAGTGCATCTAATAGTTGTTAAGTTATTCCTCTCTGGTTATTTCACATCAGTGTTATTCTTCTAACATGCTGCTTGTGCAGATTAAACTGCACATTTATGGTTTTAATTAATTAAGTTATGTTAACTTTACTGATTAGATGGAAGCGAGAAGGAGAAAAGAACAGACAGAAAGATGCAGTAAATTTACAGAATACAACACAGGATTCTGGGTGCTTTTGGGAAAAACATCAACTAACAAAGAGCATAGTAGACATGAACCATCCTACGCAAGGCAGCAGTAAAATCAATGCACAGAGCCTGAGCAGCCTCACTGAGCTGCATATACATACACAGCAGCCTCCGGCCGGGAAATCAAATGAAATGGAGTATGGCGTAGCAGAGAATGAGCATGTCGCAACACATTATATTAAGCTGGCAGCTGAAGAACACAGGCTTTACATGTGCCACCTGTGTCTCTTTGTTGCTATGTCATTACTATATACAGTTGATTAAGCTGTTGTGTTGCAGATGCTGGAACTGTTGAAGAGAAGCTGCTCAAAGACTGTAAATGATATAATTACACAGACGTTGAACAGCAATCCTTGCCTTGGTTAATAGTCTTCAACCCCTCATGGTTTTACGGTTAAAGTGAAAGGAAATATTTGCCTTCATTTGTTGATGGACTCACACATCATCTATACATAAACTCCTGTTCCAGCAGATGAACATGAAATGTGTTTTCATTAAAATGCAAATCACATCTCAAATCAGTGTATTTCTCTGTCAGTAGATGTATATTTCTTTGTTAGCAGATGTGTATTTGTGTCGGTGCTGTTTACTGTTTTAGAAATAAGGGCAATATTTGATGCTATTAATAACTAATATAGTATCCCCCCATGTTTAATGTACATGTTTTTTTCTACCTTTAAATTCAAATGTATACATATATGTGTGTATATATGTATATGTCTGTATATATATAGATACACACACACACATATATACACACACACACACATATATATATATATATATATATATATATATATATATATACAAACACATATTAACTATACAATACTGACCTTTGAGGATGCTGAAATGCCAAAATTGTAGTTGTCCTTTAGAGCCATAAATATGGACACATTTCATTCCAAATCTCGCAGAATGCAAATGTTACACACTTCATGTACAATGACTTCCTTATCGCTTATTTATGCTGGTTGTCTGTTTTAATTCATACCAATTTTAAGATCACTCCCATTTTTTATGGCTTTGCTCCAGATAACCTTGTTACTTTCTGCTTATCAACCGGTTCAAAATCAGGATACAGTACAACACAACTGCAAAGTGCTTTAATACTAAAGTATAAAATTACATTAACATCTAAATTAACATCATATTTGATGTATTGGACTGCATAATAATAGATTGAAGAGTATTATGTACACATACAAGTGGTCCGTTTTCCTCATTTTGTTCTCAAGATTTTTTTTTCTGAGGTTTACCCCTTACCGGAATCACTGATTTTCATCATGCACTCAAATGCACTCACTTCTGTAGTAGAAGTGTAATGTGACAGAAAAGGCCTCTGTTAGAGTGATACAATATGGATATGTATATGGCAGTAAATGCTTGAATGTGTAAACAGCATTTTATGTTTTAACTGTTGAAGTGCAGCTAATTTGATTTGAACAATCAATCTATTTGAACAACATCATGTACTGTTGGGAAAACAATCAATAACCATGCAGATGCCTTAATACTATATAGTGCAGAACTTGAGTAAATTTACTTTTTTTTCACCATCAGCACTGTATGTATGGGTAAATGTAAGTGTTGTATATTTTTGTCTTAACAGAGATCCTTGCTGCTGCCCTGCTGTTTTTTCCTCAAGTTATAACATAATGCACACACAAGGTGTCAGTGTGGGTAATATAATACAACCAGAATGAGACCTGTTTATTTTGTAAATAATGACGTAATTACATCAAAATACACTGACCCCATGCTTGATTATGTTGCTGCGAGGTCCAAAATCTAAGTGATGACGAATTGCAATCAATGGGAATGTAAAGAAACCGGAAAATCATTGAGGATGGCTTAGCATGATATTTAATGCACAGCTGAGATCAAATGGCTCCACATAATAAGACCATCTGTCATCCAACTAATTTCCTCATGAATTCAATTTCAAATTTAGGAAATGTGAATATTATTCAGCAGCTATGCACAACTCTAATTCCATTGTCATGGATGTGATTTGTTTTAATAGTTGTTTTGGATGCCATCAGCTGAGATGGCAGGGTATAGTATACCTGCTTCTCAGGCTAATATACGGTCAAATTATTTTACTTATGCAAATGCTTATTTATTCTCTCTGGTCCATTATTTAGCAGTGGCAAATGTTGAAACAAATAGCAGCCTCGCTCTGTTTTTCATCAACACTGTTTGTCTCTGTTCAGCAGCAAACAATTGTCCCTTTGCCAATTCAGTGTGGGTTTGCCCAGTGCTCATTTTATGCAATATATCTATTTACTGTCCCTTTGTAGCGGGGGACTCAGTGTGCATATGCACTCACGCATGAGCTGCATGGGCACACAGTGTAGTTGGTGTGTATGAGAGAATAATGATTGGTGCTGGTGGCGGAGCTGCCTGTCATCTACAGCAACAGCTCATTAGGAAGGAGAAGAAAGTGGGCTCTTCCTCCCAGAACAGACCAAGGAAAGCTGGAGGCATGAAGCAGCCAAGCAGTCCTCTCACTTTGCTGAAAATTTTAATATACACAACCTCAAGAGACAGGACTTCATATTCCATTCATTTTTTATAGTGGCCACACAGGCTGCAGCCCAGTCCTTTTTATTACACAAAGGAAAACGGGTGTGAATTAAATGCTTTTATTGTGGATATTGGAGAGAATTAATTTGATTTCTCTGTTCAATTTGATGAAAACAAAAATCAAGGGCATCAAGTTAGGAAAGCAAAGATCAAGGGAAAATCATCAAAACATATTTTGAAAACAGCTGAAAAGAAAGTACATTAGTGGAGCGCTGTGAGCTGAGGGCGTTGTAATTTGTGGTCAAGAGATTGTATCATTCAGTAATATCCTGATAGTTTTTAGTGAAGCAGAAGCATTACTAATGCATTACGTGGAACAAAAGAAAAATGCACTCACTGCACTACAGCACTATATATTAAGGCTGAGCTTTCAATTATTCAGCAATTAGAGCAGGGGGCATGGGGTTCTTTCCCCTGGAACAAAATGAAAAAGAGCTACAGTCTTTTGAAATTTACCCTCACTGATCAACCACAGCAGTGACAACATTATCCTCACTGTGGATTGGATTTGGCTCATGAACCTCTGACACCTGATTGAGGTGGGGTGCTCATGGATCAGACTTATTCCAGGTCATCCTGTAGGTGCCTATTTGAACTGAGATTTAA
>JAPZDZ010000008.1:20234280-20244959 GCA_029783805.1 Acanthurus tennentii | reverse complement strand
ACCTCAGTTAAGTAAGTATGCATGCTACAAATAGATCTACTGATGTAACACATAATGAAAAGGTCAACGATCTAAATTTGCAAAAACATCTGTTAAATGTGAGCTACAGAGAAAACTAAGGCATGTGAGTGCTGGAAGGTTAACATAACAGACATTTAAATTTGGTGTGTGGCTGCAGGTGGAACCATCAAATCAGAAAAGTCTGCCATAAGGCCCACTTGTCTTCACTTCAGACACTACTTCAGAAATGCAGAATTGATTAGTAGTGTCATTACCAGCACATGATTTATTCATGATGTGAACTTTTCATTTAGAGATGTCTAAAAAGCAGCGTCATTTCTCGAAGAAAATATTTGCCTACATGAAAAAAAGGTTTTAAGATTCAAATACAATTACATAAAACTGCTTTATTGCTATTATGTTAAATTTGTGAAAATGAAATAATAATTAAGTAATTAAAATAAAAAGAAATAATAAGAATGATAAGATAATCTACAAATAAAATAATCTCTTTGTCTTTAAGCCGCATGAATATCCAGTGTTGTCCAACCTTGGAATCACACCATTTAAAATCCAACTGATATCACATTTAATCATTTCTTTATGTAGTAATAAATAATCTAAATGTTTTTTAAAACGTGTTGTGTATATTTTTACTAAAAAGACAGAAAAGTGTTTGTGGGCTATATCAGAAATGCATGACTTCATCTCAGCCAGCTGGAGGGCATGGCTATATTAAACTGACAGAAGCTGGTAGTGATGGGAAATATGGCTCTATGAAGGGGGTCAGATCTTATGGCTTTGCTCCTTTCTGAGATGATAATATGAGTACATCAAATATAATACAAAACAGCTCAGTTCTAGTGCCCTGAGTTGTAGACTGCCTGCTTCTAACCTGGTGTAATGATCTTTCTTATGCATATGCATAAAAACCTGTTCAGGAACCAGAGATAGGTAACTACTCTTTACAGGTACTTTTTGAGTCTGCATTTCTACTGCTACTCGAGTATGTACGGGAAGCAATGATCAAAGATTCACTTTACTACATTTGCAAAATACCTCTGTTAAAACTAGTCTGCTCCAAATGTGGGATTTGAATGTAGGGAGAACGCATAATAAGTGGAACCTCTGCTCCTGTTGTTGCAGGTTGCAACTGCCTTAAAGGAAAAGGAGCACCATCTGTCTTTTGAACACAATATAAAACAAAATCAAAAACAGGCAATAGTCACTGAAAAACATAAAAATCTTCATTGTTCAAAACTCCTCCACTAACCTTGCAGGCATATTGAGATGAGTTGCACATACTGGAGATGAAAATCTAGTTAGGTAGTTAACCTTAGCTATGTTATTTTTTCATCTGTAATGTTTATTCCCAATATTATGCCAAACATATTAACTTATTTCTTGGCTATCATGGTCTGTTAGGTTTTTAAATAACAATCCTTAATTAATAGAAAATTCTTATAAATTAATATTGAAATGTAAACTTGTACTTTAAGTAACTTTTTTACAGTATTATTTTACTTTCACTTTTAGGTTTCTCAAATGGATTTATTTTTATTTTACCTCCAGGATTTTTTACTACGGTACAAAAATTCAAGACTCTACCTACAACTGTCAGTCACTGCATGGAGTGCCTATGGTCAAGCAGCATAGCTGAAACATTGTTTCTATGTATGACCTCATAATCAATAGCAGCTGGCAGGTTGAAAGAATGCCAGAATTACACTGATAGGAAATGAGAGACAGTAAAAAAAATGCACTGTGGCCCACAAGTCATGAGTCAACAGAGGGTTGTTATTGAAGAGCAGAAAGCTCACAGAGACAGACATCTTTTCATATTTGTAGGTTAGATAAGAAAAAGATAAAGCAGGGTAACAAGGTTTTTTCTCAGAGTGTGCAGAGTCTGTTGAGTAGTAGGCCGCTTTTTGCCAACACTCAATGAAATGTGAATGCAGACTGTTTAATTAATTAATGAAATAATGTTGTAATGGGATGTGGAAACCTTTTGATTCAAATCAATGAACACCCATCCGGTAAACACTCTCTGTTCGAGTAAAGATCATTTCCCCTACAGTTGCCCTTTTAACTGCTTCATCCTGTTAGCAAGCACTCTGGATGGCAGTTGACCAGGAGGTACACTAATTTAATGATTAAGTACATAACTTAGGTCTCAAGGTCACAGTTCAGTACATTTTCCATATATTAAGGGAAAGAAAACATTTGTGTCATATATTCTGAAAATAATGTAAACTTTCACCAGTGATTAATTGTACATCAGTGTCAAAGCAGCAGTTTAAGAGAACCTGAAGACAGAACTGAAACTTTGGACAATGGATGTTTGTACCACAGTTTCAGTCTTGGGGCCCTATTTTGACAAACTATGGTGTATAGTCTGCCAAAAGCCATGACGCTAGTTCAGTTGTGGTATGTCCAAGTTCACTTTGCTATGGAGAGCACATCATCTGGGCACTAAGTATTGCCCAAGGTTCAAAGGGTAAGAGATTTAGCCCATTAATCAATCATGAGTGTGTTTAGGGTGTAACATGGACCAACTGGTTTGTCATCTCTCACCTTTCTCAAAAGCCAGGTGTGCCTAAACATGGGACATGGGCTATTTAGATGGCTACCTGCCACTTTTGCACCAGATGGAAAATAGGGTCCTTGGTTTCCAAACTAACCCAAGTAACTACTAGCTTACTTACTCACTTACCTATTGATGAGAGTTTTTATTGTATTTCTGCAAAAAAAAAAAGATTTATACAACAAGATATGTGGACTGGAAGCTTCACAATCTCTTTAAACAAAATATATCTGATAAAGAAGATTATGAAGACAGAAAGTTCCATTTCATACATCCTGTCTGTGAAACTTATCTCATTCCTAAAATAATCTATCACATTACTGTGTTGCATAACCCATTCACTGCACTGTGTTTTAAATTAACACAGATGGAAAGAAAAATATACCATTAATTGATGCATACCGTCTTTATTTCATTTTCTGTATCATGCCATTACAACATAAACATGATCATCTACGGTAACATTTTCATTCTCAGCTGTGCGAGTTAGTCTATAATGCTCTGTCTGTGCATGAAAAACTGTGATATGGTACAGTATTGATTCAGTTTTTCTGTAACTTGCAAAATAAACCTATGTCAACTAATCCACCAAACAGTGAGAGTCCTAACTAAGAGAGGCTTATGCATTCAGACCAAAGACCAGAGGTGGAGAAAGAAGACTTTAAAAAGTGGTGAGAGAAGTATTCAGGCACTTAGAAATACTCTCGAGTCCTTGGCTACACTGTGCTTCATTTCACTGTACCCTACCCTGATCCTATCATGAGGAATATGAGGTTGCCTCTACAAGGCTAAGGGGAGGTGCACATTCAAGAACAACTAATTAAAGGGAGTTCAAGTATTTCACACAACATCAACGTTCCTATTTACATGTGAGCCTACTGTTCTCTACCTACATATCGTCATTGCATATCCCCTAAGATGTCATCCTAGCAACCATTATTGTTCAAGGTCTGTGACAAATGGAACATGTACTCAAATGCAAATTTCATGATATATAAGCAATATTGATAAAACATGTCACAACCAAGTGCAGGATTTCCTTAAGTTATTATTTAGAATAAATAGTATAAAAAAAAAAGCTTTTGGTGAGAATCTAACTCCCATACCTTTTAAAATCAATCCTTGCTTTTATTGGCTTTCTCTGATCCCATGTTTGAGCGAGGCAGGGAAGCCATTTTAGACAATGACAGCATCAATTTTCTCTTCACCCGCTACCGGGAACATTACTATACACAGTGCTATTAAAGGGAAATGATGCATGCATTGGCAGCTTGGCTTGAATAGGGATGTTTGTGTTGATTTGTCATGACTGGGAGGATCGTCCAGCCTGTCATCCCCATGTTTGAGAAGCCTGTCCTCCACTTGAAAGGACCTGATAAGAATGAAATTGGGTGGAGGCAAACCATAACAAACACCAATAACAGCCTTGACTCTGAAGGACTAGAGTAATCACAAAACACCAACGAGGAAAGTCCAGTAAAACTGACATTTAGTCTTGTGCTTTCGTCTGGTACAGATACAAAGACTAACTCTGATTGACAACAGCTGAATAAGGACAACAAGGAAACAATGAACCATCCCCACAAACATTTTACTCTAAAACATCATATAAGATAGGCAAGTTCTTTGTCTACAAACTAGCTTTCTCCAGAGCATTCAGCCATATCTTGGTCTTCACTTGCAGAGGGAGTTTGCTCACTTATGACAAAAAGGGTTCAGCTTGTCATTATGCAGCCTCAGGAACTCAACATGAAGGCAATTCTGCCAAAGTTTGGAATAATTCTGGGGATGTTTTAAATGTCCAAAACCATTGTTTTATATATATATATATATATATATATATATATATATACACACACACACACATATATATGTATCTGAAACTCAAACTCTGGTGCACTTTAGGAGGCTTAGCTCTTATTACAAATTACTATGGGTAAAGCAACTCAAACAAAAAGGCTACACAAAAACTGTTGCCACCATTAATAAAAAGGTGAAAGTTAATCTGTAGCAGAATTAAAAAAAACAACAACAACCTTTTCAGCGTCAAACGCAGACGTGCCATTAAAATTTTCATCTCCTGCTGATTGCACTCTACATTCTGTATTGGCAATGAGGGTTGATGCTAAACGTAAATCATAAAGTGAAGAGTCATCCAATATGGATATTTCCAAAGGTAGTGGATTGGTCCAAAGATGGTTTTTGAGTAATGTGAATATCCTTATAGGTCTGTCTTGGAGCTATTTGCTGACTTCTTGAAGATGACTTTACTCTCCACACCTTAGTTTTTTTGATGTTACGTTCTGTTTCTTGGTGATTCAGTCTTTTTTCAAGGGGCTTAAGGGTGTGCCAGCACAGATCTTAAGGTGCAAAATGGTTTGTGGTAAATAATGACTTCTTGTGACTTAAAGACTCTGCATTTTCCAACCACTGTAATGCTCCTGACGATCCCCATTGACTTAGCAGTATCCATGCTTGTCAAATGGAAGAAAACTCATCATTCACTTTTAAGAGCCAATATAAACAACATATGATCGTCACATGAATAAATTTCATTCATAAGTCATGATGACAAATTAGCCAACTCCATTTGCTGATGGCACAAAGAGATTAAGGTGAAAGCGCTGGAAAAAGCTAGCTCTGAACCATGAGTCAGGGAATTTTTTGGTAGAACTACAATTTCCCAGGTAAATAAAAAAATAAGCTTAAGTTATTCATTTAAATTCCATTTTGGAACCCCTTTTAAAAATGCTATTGAACATCTATTGTTTCATGTTTCTTAACATAAAGTTTCTTAATCAGTCACTGCATTTGACTGAACATATATTGTGGCTGTACCCCATAGTAATTCAGGTTGCCAGAAGTCCTTCTCAAAATCAGTTTAGATAGTGGATAATGTTGCTGCTGTACCAAAAAGCGCTTGGATGAATCTCAGGAATGAGACATGTGACACATTTGGTTTTCATTAACTGGGACTCTGCAATTGTGTTTTAGTTTTTGTCATCTATGCACGAATCTTTTTGGCATGGAGTGTAATTTAGCACCAGACTAAATAGCAATTTTTAATTGCTCTGTCAGGCTGAACTGTCAAGCTGTCAAGAACAAGATTTTTATGGGATTTTAACTCACTCTTCAAAAAGAGCAAACTTATTCTTGTGCAGTTGGACTGTCGTTCGGATGGATTTAGATATGAGACAAGTATTGCAGACTATCAAGTTTTCATTGAAAATGTTAAGAGAGAAGGGTTAATCTGAAGTGCTGTACTAAGAATAAACTTTTGGTAAAACGCAATGCAGAGCTCCATAAGCTACAGCCATATCAAGTATTGTTGTTATTTTATTTCAAGAAAATACACACCTTCCAGATTAAAGTTTTCTGCATTGTATAAGCATTTTAGCAAAATTTATACTCGAAAATAAAATTAAATAAAGATTAAAGGCATTACTCTGTATGGATGCTTT
Source organism: Acanthurus tennentii (assembly GCA_029783805.1). Classification (NCBI taxonomy): domain Eukaryota; kingdom Metazoa; phylum Chordata; class Actinopteri; order Acanthuriformes; family Acanthuridae; genus Acanthurus; species Acanthurus tennentii. Next base: position 20,238,914 of record JAPZDZ010000008.1, on the reverse strand, counting down.
TTTTTGGATTCAACCTCCTGGGATATTTTAAATAAGTGCAACTATTTGCAACTTTGTCTGACATGTTTTATGTTTGATAAATTTAATATCACTTTAGAAATCATTTAAGAGGCTGTTTAAAAAGTGTATCATTGCAATACAGATCAAAAACATTAAACTTGGTGTGCTGCAAACAATTTTCTGATAAATATACATACACATATGTAAATCTGGTGAAATATTTGTGGCTTGCAAATGTCTACTTTTGTCCAAATTTTTTTTATTGCTAATTAATGTTTTGCCTGCCAGGACAACGTTTTGCATCCTTGGCAAGCTTATGGGCCTGTGAATCTGTGATGAACTGTTATGACATATGTATTACCTTTATGTATATGAGGGTTTTGACAAAGTCTTATTGACATGTTTTTTTATCTTATGACTATATATTACTACAAACCAAATCAAAAACAGGATTTTTTGTAATGACAGCATATCACATCTCTCATAACATAATACAGATGAAATCTTGCATTTCATTACAAAAATGGAGGTTCTGTGTTTTTTTAAAGAAATTTATGAATAATTGAATAATATCAAAAAAGACTCTTGAAATGACAAAAACAACAAGTGGTAACATAATTAAAAGATTATCATAAAAAATTAATCGTTCAGTTTGTAGTTATAGCTATGTTACATGGAAAGATCTCATTATGATGGGAACACTTTCTAACTATAATGTAAAACTAACTAAACTAACTGCTTTAATTGGATTTTTTTTTTTTAATCTGGAGCAGTACATTCTTAAACACTGAAACTTAACTGGCCTTATCTTTGCTGACCTTGTAAGTAATGTCACTTTCATTCTTCAACAAGGACCAGTCTCTTAAGAACTGAAATCAGCAGCATTACAGTTATGATAAGATTTTATAAATAAGTGTGGCTATATAAAAAAATAATGCACACCATCTTCCTGAAAGGTAAGGATTGACAATATTCACTCACAGTACTTAAAAATTATGAGCTAGTAAGTTGTCAATCGATATACTAGGCCTCATTGATGTTTCTAAGAATCACTTCTTAACCATTACATATACAGTCAAAAGTACTGGTTATTTTGTAAAAACTTGGGGGCATAATGTATTACTGCTTTGGTGTACTTTTTTTGTATATTGGTGGCTTTTGAACTAATACCTAGTTAGAGTTGTGACCCAGCATAGTTAAGCCAATTAAACCAGCTCATGATGACCAGCTAGCTTAAGTTAACTATGATTTTGATTAGTTATCTCATCATTTTGTAATATCTTAACTTTCATTCTTTTCTTTTCTTGATCGAACTGGGCCTCTGTGGATTTCAGTATCCTCTATATCCACAATGTAGCATAGTCGACTAAATGTTTCAGTTGAATCTTGGTCATTAGTCTATACCAAAGCTGTCTTTATCGTAATTTTCTCTGTGCATATCAGGCAACCAGAGCTCAAGGGAAGCAGGAAGATTAAACTTCTTTATCTTTCATACCTACATGCTTCATATTCTAGACTATATTGGTTTACAATAGTACACAATGTATATATCAAATAATCTCCTTAAGGCTGCTATTAATTCAGAGTTGCTGAAATTTCTGTGCAAACTGTTGACGAAAATGTTGTAATTCAAATTTGATTTTAAGGGGTATGTAAGAAGCACAACTGTTTGCAAAACTAAATGTAAATTTTATAATGGGCTCTGACATATCAAAATTAGGGCTCTTGGAAATGAAGTTTAGGGCCATATCTTACAAATGTTTTCTTATTATCAGAATCCCAAATTTTATTCTAAAAAAAGTCATTATCATGGTAATATTTAAACCTGAGATTCAAATTTTTTAAATTTCATATGCAATTTTTGTAGAAAAGACAATATTGGTGTTTGACTGTTAGACTCTGTGGCCTCCCCTCTCATCTCATCTAAGATCTCTCATGAACAAACCCTGATAAGGACATATGACAACATCTTCTAAATACAAAGACTTCTCAGCAGACTTGATACTAACATCCCCTAAAAAGTCTGAAATAGTAAACACTATAAATTTGGGTCCTGTTACATGATCATTTTGGTGTTCATAAGGTTTTGCATGGGACTCGGTCACTCTGAGACTTCTGTCAGACAACAGTGCTTATGTCGTCAGCATCGTCAGGTTTCTTAGGCTTACTGGGGAGAGACTTAAGATACTCCAGGTGGCGTCGTGCATCCTCCTGGTTCTGACGGACATAATACACCACATATGAAATAACCATGGCAAACCAACCAAACATGGTCACCAGCATAGCGTAGTCTGTTGTCCTTTTTGCCAGATTACAGAGGTCTGTGTCCACTGCCAAGAAAGGTCGTCCCTCCTGGTCAAGAAGTTCAGAGCTCCTGCAGAGGACACGGGCAGCAGCCTCATGGTTGTGGGCCATTCCACCAATAGCCTGTTGGAGGGCGCAGTCACAATGCCAGGGGTTATCATCCACAATGACACGGGCCTTGAGCCGAGCAAAGGCATCCTTGTGTACGCTAGTGATGCGGTTGTGGGAGAGGTCCAGCACCTGTAATGTGGCCTCTATGCCACTGAAGGCACCTTCCCCTAAAGTCTCCACCGCATTGTACGAAAGGTTGAGCTCTCTCAGAAGCCTGAGTCCATGGAAGGCTTGATCGGGCACTGTGCCTATCTGGTTGTGGTCCAGTCTCAGGAGGACAGTGTCGACTGGAAGGCTGGGCGGGATCTCTTTGAGGCGGGACTGACTGCAGGTAACGTTGAGACCGTGGAGGTGAGGGTCGCGTTGGCAGATGCAGCCCTTTGGACACATGCTGGCCGAGGGGAAGCACAGGGCCATGAGGACAAGGCTCTGAAGGAGCAGGCACATGGGGATAGAGCGCGACAGCCACAAGTCCAGCAGAGTCATACTGACCAGCCGTCAGCAGCATCCCGCCTGGGGCAACAACACCACCTCTGGTTCCTTACACACATCGCATAGTGGCAACTGGTCCTCACGGTCCTCCTATCAGAGATATTAGAGTGTGAACAGATGTTGTCATGCTGCATTTACGCCTGAAACAAGATCAAACAGATAGACAAGGTGAACAAACAAGGTTTCTACATGTACTTGTTATTCTGTCATCAACTTCACAGGCCCTTCAAGTTTTGTTACTTATATAAGCTTGACTTTGAGCTGGCAATTCCTCCATAACCCATGTTTTATTAGGGATGGCCCTGATCACTAAAGAGAAACATAGATAATAAAAAATTTATTGACACACAGAAAGAAAGATAATAGAGTTTTGTAAAAAAAAAAATTAAAAAAGCAATAGAGCCAAGTAAAAAAGGATAACATTTTGATTTGCTTTATGTTATCTGATAACGAGTCATCAAAAATGCCTGTGTCAGTCTTGATACATATGTCTTAATGATACACTCAAGAAATCTTAATTTTTTTTCAAGTTTTTTAAAGGTGGCTTAAAAATTAGCTTAGGCTTCATTTTAGGAGAAGCTCGAACCCTAAATTAAACAGACAGTTTTGTAAGTTTTGAACTTACATGACAATGTGGGGTACCCCTTAAGCTTTTGTTAGTGACATACAGAGGCTTTCAAGTGCAAAACTACAATAAACCCAATCATGACATTATTAGACACTTCTATAAAAGTCACAAGGGAAGTGGAAGTCTATGTAGAGTGGTTGATCACATAAAGAACTTACAGCCAGAAGTCTAGAGTTTGAGTCCTGGTGACCTAACCAAACTGTCAGTGAAAGACAGCATTAAGTGATGTAGCTGAGCTATTCTGCATGTATTCCAAACTTATTAATTCACAAGTTAAGTGATGCACTTGATTATTTCTGCCTAAGTAGTCATGATATTTCTTATTCTGATAGAATTTGGCCTTTTTGTACATTTACTGAACCTGTAATGAATTGAAGCATCGGAACTTGACACATTGTTTTCTATTTAATTGTGTATAAATTGCAGCATTAATTTGCAGAGGCAGTTATGACATCTGCTGAGCTAAAGCCTTTTTTGAGCCTTATGTACTACTGTGAGGAAATGCCAGGTTTTACATATACAGATTACTTTCTTCATGCAAGGTCTTAATGATTTTACCTGACGACATTACCTGCAACTACTCCATATTTATATTAGACAATGTTATAAATTGATTTGGATTGCCCTCCATCTTCAAACATCTTACTATACTATAAATACTCTGTTAAGATTTGATCATAACTTTTGTTTGCCTACTGGTTAACGGCACAGAGACAGAGGGACAGAGTTAGCAGAGAGAAAGAGAGAAAGAGAGGGAGAGACAGAAACAAATGGCCAAGTGAGAAAGTTTGTTTGCTTTATTTATTAACAAATTCTAACTGCATATAATATGTTTATGTGCAAATGTCCATGTAAAGTAAGGGAGAGGAGAATGGAGAGAAAGAGGACAGATAGAAGCACGAAGAACCTTGTGAGAAAGCCGACAGATAATGAAGTCAATATTGCCATTAAGGCAAAACAGCGCATATTTAGCCAATTTAAAAAATGAACTTAGGGTTTCTATTGCTTTAGAAACCAAAAGAGAAACCAGAAACTACTCTCATTTTTACAGAGACGTGGCTCCACAACAACATACCGGATGAGGGGGCGGACTCTGTGT
>JAPZDZ010000008.1:20193593-20220154 GCA_029783805.1 Acanthurus tennentii | reverse complement strand
ATGTAACATCAAAAAGTTTAGATAGACAGTAAACTGGGGCCAGATTTTTTACATCAAAAGAACAATTTGCCATTAAGTTGATTAAGCCATTGAGTTACCGAAAACCAAATATAATACAAACTGACATCATCATATTAACAACACAATGAAAAATGCGAAAATGTTGAAGTTGAAATTTTACAGGTCTGATTCATACACACAAGTCTTCAGGGACTCTGCCAATGGATAATAGTTTATTGCAATCAAACTATTTGTGCATTTCCTGGGAGGGGAGGAGCTCGCAATCAAAAAATGATTAACCTGCTGGTGAGAGGCACTTACTGTCCCTCTGATTGGTACCTTTTTTTCAGCCACATAAATCATAGGCAAGATGGCAGGGCTGACATAGTACAACCTCCCAAACTTCAGAGAAAAGTGGCTTCACTGATGGTAAAGGTTATATTGTGAGACTCCAGATCATCTCACCCTTCAAGAAGAGAGATTTAAATCTCGGAGGAGGAAGACTAAGAACCCTGGTCTGTTTTTATATTTTGTTTTTGTTTATCAAATAGAGCAGTTTTTTTTCTTTCTTTAAAAATAGAGGTATAAACCTTGTGAATAGCTAATAAATGTACAACATTTGAGCAAATAAAGATGCACATATTTTTCTCACAAGAACAAATAAGAGCTAATAATAGAGTGACTATTAAATCCAATTGTGAGTGTATATTATTAAAACTGGAGGTTAACATTTCTATGTTTATGCCAGTAGTGTATTTTGAAAGTGTTACAACTTCATTAAGTCATAATGTCAGTGTTGTGTTTACAATTTGTTCTGCCGCCCTCAAGTGGCCAAAAAGATCGATATTATTATTCTAAAAACAGCTTTAAAAAGCAAAAGCAAAACGGATAAATGGATAAACAGAAACTGGCATTACTGAAACTAATCTGAAGATTTTTTTGAAGTCATTAAATTATTTTTTACGGGTCCCTTGTAAAACATGTTCTTGCATGATGAGGCTCTGTTAGTCTAGAAAATTTACTAAGAAGGTGTTTAATAAATTACTGACTCGAGAAGCAGAATGTGGTTGTCATGTCTGACAGAGTCAGAAATTACGATGACATAATGTTAAAAGCTATATGTGTTTTTTAAAGATTAATTCTAAAATGTTGACAAAATATACCTAAACCCAAACATAAGCTAGAGGTTATGTGAACTTATGACCAGAAGGTTTTTGGTTCAAAACCCTGGATTTTACGAGTGTCTGGTGACCCATGCAAAAGGCAGAAGTTGTTCCTCCTTTGTTCTGACAACTAAGGTGCCCCTGAGCAATGCCCATAACCCCGATTGCTCAAGCAGACAGAAGATCAGTCTGTGATGGAACTAAACATTTTCCAGGTATACATAAACAACTGTGAACGCCATGAGGCATTCATTCCTGAAAAAGAGAGCATTGCTCTCAGAGAAACTTGCCTGACTAAAAAAAGGTGAAAAAATACCTCCTTCATTCAAACAATACTAAACAATAAATATATTAAGGCCTTTGGTCTGTGTAACAGTGTCCATGCATAAACACACTGCTTTTAGAAATATCGGCATTTCAACTATTTTATGTAGCAAACTGCTTAATGCATTGATGCTTAATAAAAGACTCTAATTACATATATGATCAAATATCTCAAATCTAAATTCCTTTTTCAGATTTTAGCTTAATATTTGATATTTGGGACTCTTCTAATTCTCAATGCAATGTTTTGCACCAAGATGGAATTAAGGTTTGATGTCCAGCATTTAAAAGAAGTTACAGTTCAAGAATATATAGATGTAGAATTTAATGTTATTATCTAATAGTTGACTTAACAAATAAATCCAACTTAAGTTCTGGTTCTGGGCATCTGGGCCATCAGACACCCATCACTTTTACAATAAAATGCAACAAATTATGCATATATGTGAAAAATCGTTCATCTGAATAGTGGAAGTGGGGTCATTTATTGGTCCTGATGCCACTAAAGTTCTTTCAACTGCAAACAATCAATTTATCAGCTCTGAAAGACAGCTGAAAAAACTGGTGGGTTAATCTTGTTGTGTCTATTGACATAAAATTAATCTGCAGCTGAGTGATTCATCGGTTCTCTGCAGGGAAGCCAAACATTATGAAGTTCCAGCTCAGTTGCAAGGATTAGTTGCTTTTTCTGGTTTTCATAGCCTCAATCAAAAATCTTTGGTTTTGGACAGTTGGTCACCCAAAAAAGAGACATAACATTCCATTTTAGATTCAAACCAAACAAAAAATTGAAAAAAGGAAAACAATTTATGTTAAAAATAATTCTTAGTCCAACACATTGGTCTCCTCACCTGCAAATAATCAATTCAATAATTCTATTAAGAAAATGGACGGATACTATTATTGAGGCAGAAAGCCTTACATATTAGCAAACATGCCTAGTAACATCTAACAAGGTTTAACCTCTACAATTTAGCTTCTGTTTATGACTATCAATAGCAATAACTATTTCGTTTAATTAAAGCGTTTGGAACTGGCTCTAATGTTTTTTCAACAACGTTCTCATCATTGCAGAGTCTATTGAGACTGAAAGCTATTGATAGTCAATCGATTCTCTTTTAAACCTCTGTCTAACCAATATAATACTGAACAGAGACATATGAACAGTTGGTCTGAACGCATTCTCTGTACGAACGAGACAGGAGTACATAACTGTTGCGGGGCTGAACTCGTGCGTCCGTCAGGAGTCTGGTTGCCGCCTGGTAGCTGTATGCAGGCTAAAAAAACAATTTTATATCAATACCAGACTTTGAGACCAGACAGACACACATGTGAAAAATCTGCCTGCCTTAACACAAACTATTTAATTTCCGCATGCATGCGATCATTGAATAATCTGCTATCCTTTGACAGACATGGCTCTCTAAACACAGCCCACCGTTCCAATAACATGGGAAAACAATCGACCAGCAGATAACAACATTACGATCAACTTCCCAAACACACGTCATGCTATTAACGTTTACAACCCAATAAACAAAATACTGCCTAAAATGCGGCTGCATATGATTAATAAATGGAAAGAACGTCACGCAAAACTCAATTTAAAAATTTAGTAATTTAATATATCCACCTTAACTGACAAGCAGTAGTTGAACATGTTATAGAAAAACACTTAGATTCTGAATCTACAAAAAAGACATTGTACTTCGGTACGGACACTTAACAACTGGATGCAATTATTTCAGTAGCATTTTAACTTTTAGTAATGATTCCCACTGGTCGCTACCGCCCTCCGCTATGCATTTTATTGGAAAAACATCGCAAGAAACTGCAGGCGAAGCAGCAATAAAGTTAAAATTTCTCAGAGATTAAAGATCTGACAGCGGGTTCTACACAAGCCGAATGAATGCGTGGCTTCAAACAGTTTCAGTTTTTATTTGACATGTTCGGTCATCTCAGCAGTAACCAAAGAATCATTAAATATCTTTTTTAAATGGCGTCTGACAGGATGTTCCCTGAGAAAACATCACGCATAAAACCAGCTGGACTGTCGACACCTAATCACAGCTTGATGTTGTCTAATTGAGACGAAAGGCAAAATGCCAATGACAAGCGCACATTTATATTCATCCCAACACCTAAATCTCAGATGAAAATACACTAAAAACAATTTCCTCATGTAACAATTGATAAAGGCACCGACCAAAGCAGAAGACAAACAGCACAAACATAATACAGTAGAGACAGGCATTGAAGCAACAGGCGACACCAGTCTCCTCACCTGCAGACACGGTCATTAGCTGGAGAAATGAAAACTTTCATCTCATAGGAGTCAGTTGAGACAGGCTGCGACAGCAACCTGCCTGCTATAGAATCCGCTCTCTGAAGCTCGAGTCGCAGTGTGAATTCGCATCTTTACCTTTCAGTATAAAACACTGCACAGGAGTGACTGGGGAGACAGGGAGGGGTTCTTTGTGTGAAGTCACCGGGTAAGAAAGACAACACCACTTCCGGTATCAATTTCCAATACACAACCTCCTGCAAATATTGTGTTCGGGTTTTGCTGTCTGGATAATAAATAAGATTACGTGATGTTTGTCAAAATTATGATTTATCTTCATGTCTATGTTTTCTTAGCTATGTCCACAACTCAAGCATCTGAAAAAAGTTATCAACTGGATAAGAGTACATCAGTTCATTTCTCTGTGCCAAGGGATGAACAAATCTGTTATATCTGTTACTGGTTTAAAATAGTAATGCTCAAGACACTTTTGGACACTGTATTTTGGGTGCAGTTGTTAAAACAAATATTGTCATCATATCTTCAGAACTGCTTCAAATTATGGGCCACAGAAACCAACCTTTTTCCTGGTTTCTTGTGTCAGTTTGTTAAAATTTTGATAAGCACAGTTTGATTTAGCTTGTTTTTTTAAGTGCACTCGATCATATTGCTTTTTTAGTTTGAAATGTTTTATCAAAGAAGAGTCTCGAAACAAGAATTTGAAGCACACAGGATCAGGTTAGACTGCCTGACAGAACATAATTTGGTTCTAACAATGGTGGGCTCCTCTCAGTTGGTTTATAGTTGTTTATTTGTTTATATTTCTTTTTATATTTCTTTTTTTTTATCCAAGCCTGTTCAATTTTTCTTTCCTGTTGTAAGAATGTAGCATTTTTGACAGGAAACATGAAACATGGACAGAAAAAAACTAAGGAGAAAGAGGTAGAAGAGATGCAGATTCAGACTGCCTGAAGGGCATGACCAACAAAAAGGGCACCAGCTGCATGCAGTGAGGCACTGGCATACAGGAATTCTTGATGCATGTAAGGTGGAACTGTTCCATTCTAGTACAGCAGCCTACATGGCAGTCTATTAAATTTCCTCTGCTCAAAGGGCCCCAAGGATGGCGCTTTTTAATGTTTTCATATCCCACTGAGGCATTCAGGAGGGCACTTTTGCATCTACATGCAACTCACATAATGGCTGTGATCACACTAAGGACGTTGCAGTTGTTTTGTGTGAGTTGTAACCACTAGGCCACGGGGTCCTCTGTATTTCCCTTATTGTTTTAGTTGATTTTTTTTTTTTTTTTTTGGCTTTGCTTTATTTCAAGTACTCTTAGGCACTTATTTAAGTATGATGCTTGTACACTTGCCTTACCTTTCATTTACAGAACTGTGCTTTAGTGCCTAAACACATAATCACAAACCACTAAGTCTATCCTGTCGATATTCTTATTTTCTTTGGTTAGTATCAGCAGTAATTATGACTGTTTGAGCAATATGACAAAATTCTTGAATGTGATTTAAATTTTGACGATTGACTTATATTTTTTCTAATTGTGTCATAGTCAGCAAGTAAAATCAGCTGTTGGCCCTTGTTCATACACACACTTCCTTTTAATTTTTTGATACCATATAACAGCAGTGAAGTTGATTATTTGGAGGACTGAAAAGATCCTCTTGTCTTAACCAGCGAAAGCTCTTCTTTCCTCTGTGTAGGTTCATTTGATTCAAATCATCTTTTAATAAACAAAGTGCATATGAAGCAGGAATAAAAACAACAAATGATTAAATAAGATAAATGTGGGAGAACACATTCATGAAAGAACAACATTTTCCATTGAATTCATCTATGTGACTATTTTTTAACATAACATTAGAAAAGCAGAAAAAACTCTAATTAAATGCTTCATGATGCACTCTTGTACCTATATAAATTTAAGTACTTTTAAAATTCATTATTGTTTGTAATATAACACAGCATGTATTGCTTTTTATATGTAGTTTTTAATTATTTATTTATTTTAACATGAAATATTTAAAGGTTCTTCAAAACTCATAAGACTTTGTTTAAGTTAGGCAAAAATATGTGATTAAATCAAATTCAGATATCATAACTGACGGCAAAGTAACAAAGTAAAGTGTTTGTTAAGCACGGATCTCATAAAGTAAAGCAGTTAGAATTCTTGATTGTTCTCAGTTAAAGTCCAAATTCAGACAGTAGTGTTTTATAATGATTCCTGCAGGGTCCTTATCTGCCATGGAAAATATGGGGAAGAAAGAACAAATTTTCCAGTCATGGAAAACACATGAAAAAGTAAAGTAAATGGATAACATGGCCATCTGAGAGGGCTTAGTTATATTTAGAATCATATTAACCTTCAAAGGTTGTTCATAGACCAGAATATTTTCTGCAAATTGTAAAAATTTGTGAACACACCTCATGTCCTGTCATGTGCAGCACATGTGATGTTGATGTACTTAACCAATTAACTTTGACTAAGGTAAGTTACATTACCTTATATTACCTGGTGAGGAGCAATAGTCTGGCATGCATTGTTAGAACTGGAAAAGCCTGACAGTTATTGTAAAACCTTAGTCAAAACAATAAATGGGAGCCAAATAGTACGTGAGACAAACAATAGTTAAGTACTGGCTAACTGTATTTACTTTGCTAGCATTGTTTCTTTAAATGCAATGCTGTATTGTTAAGTAAGTTGGCAAAAACATGACATAATGTACTTGTGTGTGATCAGTCACATTGAAACCCCCCCTTGATATTGATAGTTAAGGTGCTAAAGTATGTGAGAAACTGATAGTCAGTAGCAGTTAATAATAACCTTTTTTGAATTGTACAATAAAAAAGTTTGTGGTAATAGTAGAACCTCTACACTATGTATGGTTCATTTCACATTACATTAGTTCATGTGCTTCAGCTGTGTATATTTGTAGGTTTTTTTTTTTTAATTGCCTTCATAGGACGTTTATTACAACTTATGGCCAGGCAATTTTTTATAAGAGATGTCATGCAAGACAGCTAACCTTTCATAAATTGTTGTAGGAAAAAAATTCAGTGGCAAATTGTCTGCTTTAATTTTGAAAGTTTCCTGTTACTGTGGATATCTGCAGGAGCTTGATGCAGCTGGTATGTTCACACTGTAGAGAGCAGACTAAATGAACGGAAAGTCATCATTTGGCAGACAGGTAATCAGCACTCATGAAAATTCATTTAATCATGAAGCTATTATTATAATAATTATTGTATTTGTTTTATTGTGCTTTGTTTTTCTATCTATGAATCTATTTATCTAATATCTGTAAATCCATCTCATTTCAAATATCAGCTTTAACCAAGCTTATCTTTGTTCCTGTAGCTGAGTGTAAAACAAGGTTTTATATATATACACATATATATATATACACATATATATATATACATACATATATATATATATATATATATATATGTTGTATTTGCTCATTAAATTGTCAAGGTATTTCTGCGAGTTACAGTGACCCACTGGGAACCAGGTCACCACGCCAAACATTCCTATCAATCTAGGCCACGGCTGTTGCAGCTAACCTTTCTTCACCCTCAGTCAAACCTAGCATGGTAAGAGACACATGTATACCAGACACATAGCTACCACATTTCAACTGTAATATTATCTGTAATATTATTGCTGTATATTAATAAAAACTAACCCATAATTACTGTTTTTTTTTTATTACAAACTCAACGACCTGCATGAATCTGCAAAATCTAAACCCCTGTTATCCTCTGTTGCCAAAAACATCTTTTCTTCAGAACTTGATTTGGTGGCTTGACCTGTTTAACCAAACCCCACCTCCACCCCCCCACCTCCAACCACCACCACCACCACCACCACACACAGTAACTGCAATCAAGGGAATTTTAAGGACATAATGGAGCATATACAGATAAAAGGCTAAAGATGTGAAGAGTCTATTTCAATAAAATAGGTAAGAATGTGATGAACAGCTTTGTAAAATCAACTCTTGTATAACTGGTAGATGACAACACCTCAGTACCGGTGTCATATAATCCAATTCTCAGATCTTGTGAGGAGACTGGAAGCTGCATTCTCAACCAAATGCAGACTTTTTGTGTGTTTATAACAGTACCTGTTCTAGATGTTAAGAACAAATAAACAAAGGTTTTAGCTTCTGATTTGGATAAAATATGGTGTATCTGGGCTATTTTAAGAAGGTTGAAGAAGGCAGTCCATGTTATAAACTTGATATATGACTCAAATGTAGGAGACGAATTGGATACAATTTGTAATTTCTTAACTGTATTGGTCGGAGAAGTTGTGCCATCAAGTATAAGAAAAAACTTTATGTGCTTGGATCAACAAGGAACATAGCTGTCTTGTGTGCACTGCAATGCAGTAAATTATTGTGCAACCAATGAAAGAATTCTGACAGAGGTGTCTCTAAATTAACCTTCTTGAAGTAATAACACAACAGTTATAAAATATGCAGAAGTTTTTGAAAATATGACTCAAAGGCAATGAGAAAACATTAAAAAAATGTTATCAAGTACTTACCCCTGAAAATCACCTTGACCTTATTTTTTCCATTTAAGACAATGCCTATGATTCCACCAGACTGTCCCAGGGCATTTCAGAAGTGTCTGAAAGTGGCTCTTCAATCTGCTTGTAGAATAGGCAGTGAATCTGTTTTTGATGGAAGCCAAATCAAGCAGCAAAGAGCAGATCACATCAGACAGGAAATTAGACACAAAAATGGCATGGAGAATCCAGTCATTTTCCAAAATAAAACACCTCTTACAGACCTTCTCATCAGATCTCGTCACTAAACAGACACTTGATAGACAAAAAAATAAAACCATTTAACCACTTCCCTATGATAGACTCACAAAACGTATGAAAATTACCAAATCTGGGCAAGTCAACCGGGCAAACTGTTTGGCTTCTGAAATGTTTCCAATTCCCAAAAGTTTGCTCTCTTTCCAAGGATATTTTGTACTGCAACTACTGCACAAAAACAAAGTCCCTTAGGATACATAAAACTCTATCTGTCTCTTTTATTCTTCCTGTACCATCACCTCAGACAGTAACACATTATATTGTTCATGTTGTTTGGCACTATAGTGCTCCATTTTGCTCTCTTTTATTTAAGCCTTACGTACATTGGGGAAACAGTATAAAAAATGCTCTATACCAATTTCAATAAAAAACTGTAGCCTGTGGTAAAAGTTTACCAAGTACCAGACTTCGGAAACCTTAATGTTTGCTACAGAGGTGCTGTTAAAACTGAATTCCATTGGACACCAGAGCAGAACTCACCAAGTAAAAAAAATTACATGAAAAATTCAATAATTACACTTTAAAAATAATTTTCATTTTAAACGTATGTTTCATTAGGCCTTAACACTAGATGCAAAAATTACCACTGCAAGCCAACTTTCATACAGTAGTTCTGAGGCTTAAGCCAGGCATACACAGCATGATTTTTAGCTTCATTGGGTGTCATTTGCTGTGCAGTGTAGGACCCAGGGCCGATAACCTGCTCCCAAATGACTGTCTGACAGTCAGATGAACTTCTGTCATGTCAGAAAATTTGGCCAGCCAACTCAGGCTTCCACACAGTTGAAGCAGAACAACAAGCCAATTTCCCCACGTCAGAGCATTTTTAACTCACTGTGCCTGCGCCAGGTGACAAACAGAGTGAAAACACTGTAGCAACACAATGCTGGATTGAAAATATGGAGGCCAGGTTGGTCATGGCAACAGCATTCCTTCCTCCTTGATGTTTTCATCTACAACCGCCACGACCAATATGAACAAGAGAAACATTAGCAGGAAATAGCTGCTATTCTTAAGCTGCCTGGTAATAATTTTATATTAATCAAATATAACTGATGAGATTTAGTTATTCTGATTTATCTGTCTGTGCACAGGTGCCTCTTATTAGAAGTTTTGGCGCACAGGATGGCATAAATGGTCAGGGCAGTGCGCTCCTGCTTTGTTAGCATTGTTGCTAATAACAAACCTGACTCAGAGCATTCAAATGAATCTTCACTGACAACTGTCAACTGCCAGGACAGTCAACAGGTGCCAAGGGGCTGTTTTTACATGTACAGTGTTAGCACTCAGGTCTCTGCTAACAATTGGACCGTACAGTGTGAGCACATAAATTGTGAACTTTGGCTTTATATTGAAGCTGATTTATTCATACAGTGTGGATTTATAAAATCATGCAGTGTATCCCCATCTTTAGGAGCATGTGGTTTGCAGTCTTTGTGCAGTTGCCAACTTAGTTGGATATCTGACAATTTTCTCACTTGTAAAGTAAATACAGTTGATGTCAACTTGTTCTTGTGTTCTTGTTCTTATTATTTTTATTGCAGCTAAAAAGTTGATTATCATTATAACTCAAGTTCAAACTAGAATAATGAGACAACAGACTGTTATGTTGATGCTAGAAATTGTCTTTTAAAATCCTTGGCAACTCTGTCATCATGAGGAAGCAACTCTACTCAACTGAATTTCTCATTTCTGACAAGTGTAGTTCCTACAGGTTCATTAGCACAAGATGACTCATTATTTTAAAGTGTAAGGGCCAGTAGCTGTTTTCACTGCCTTCTCAAGACTCCTTGAGAGTGTGTCTGCTGACGTTTAGCCTGATAAAACAAAGATTAATTTCATGTATCTTACAGGAAACAGGGTCATGATTTGTTTGAGTGTTTTCTGAGTGGTCAGTCTTCCTGGAGCCTGGAGATAATTATATACTGCATAGAGTCAGAGGAAAGAGAAGAATAATAAAAGCTCAGGAGGCTTTCATCTGCTCAATACACAGCTCATTATGCTATTCACCTAGTGTGAAGCATAAACAATGCTGCCTGTTTAAATGTCACTGGATGACTCATATTTTCATTCACAATTTTTTGCCAGGTAATCTTACACATATTTACGCACACAGAAACCTTTCAGGGAACAGAGTGTGGATGTGATACTGGGCCTGAGAATCTGAAAAAAATTATGTTTTTATCCTCCAGAAAGGAATATCAACTACTCATAAATTATTCATGAATCATTATTGTCTTGATTTTGGATGATACAATGGCCCCTTGCTGCTTCTTTGAAGATCAACATGACCATCAAATAACGTTTATTGATCTGTGAGGCTCCCATTGAAAGGTCAGCCCCTCTAATGCAGTGAATTAGTTGAGTCTCAGTGGTCAATAAATGAAGAGGGATGCTTAAGTGTTTGACAGCGAATCACAGATGGAGGGATTTCTTCACTGATGCTGAGCCTAGACAGAATGTTATTGCTTGTGTATCTGCCTAAACAAGATGACAAAGTTGAAAATAGAGACACAGCATGAATATTATGAGTCCATGTTGATTTATAGATGCATTTATTTGTTCAGCTTTAATAGGCATAAGCCCCCATTACCATCTATCTCTTTAATTGTTCATCGATTGGTCATTCCATTCATCTGTCTGTAGAATGCATCTCTCCAGAGCAAAATATATTTATGGTGACTTGCCAGATTTCTGTGACTTTTACTTTGAATTTTTAAGATCCTCAAAGGATGATTGCAAATGTGTTTCGTGACCTTCTAATCTTGGGTTGATCGCTTCTTTTGGATATAATCTTGTCTTTGTGTTTAACCCTAATATAATGATTACCACAAAACAATGTTCAGGATAATCATGGTCTCTTAAAATTGAACTTTAATTTACATTTCCACTAGCATTCAGAAATATCATAACAGTATAGTAACATAATGGCAAGGGTGCTATGAAAGGTACTAAGCACATTCAATGCCACAAGACAATCAGCCAAATATTTGAGAGGTCATTAGGGACCTTTTAAGAAATAAGGATGCAAAAACTGTTCTCCAGCCCTTGTTCCTTGTCCAACTCCCATGCGTACGTGACTGTATTTCAGAAAAAGTTGCCTCTTAACATATAATTTTCAGTGAAATGTAACTTGTGATGGAGGCAAATAAACAATAACAACAGATACTTATAATTACACACGGTAAAGGTAATAAAGGTTTTTTGACACTCGACAACAAGCAGCCATTTTCTTGCTGGTTTGCTGATACTTGCACTGATTTTTTCCGGCCTGGTGGAGATGTTGTGTGTGCCGAGAATTCCCAGATTCCCCCCCTAGAAAATACAGCTAAAAGGATAACATGAATTTTTTTCACATTTGGTTGTCTGTCATAGTCTGAACAATATTTAGCAATCCTGGTCTTAATTGTTCCTTAGGGACCCTGTGGCGCTATCAACTTCAGGAAAATTTTAATTCTTTTAAATCAACTGTTGGTTCAGCTTAGTGATAGAAAAGAATTCACTGTACATTTTTTCTGCATTTTCTTATTATAGATTGTACCGAACACTGCAGCAACTTGAGGTTCAAAGGGGGCTTTAGACTTATTATATATTATGTATTAAATATTGCGTATTTTCAAGCAAAATTGTGACTGGAATTGCTATCTCAAGCACAGACAAAAGCCCCCAAAGTATTTTATCAAAGTTTCATATGGTACATTCACCCTGGTATTTGAAGTAGTTTAATATGTATATCTTCTTGTTACATAAAAAGCTAAGGGTATCAACACTAAAGCAGTTGCATACAAAAGACCATGATGTGTTGTAAGCCTTGTAACAGATATATTACAAAGACAATACTTATTGAATTGTGGCATCTAGTACCATGCAACAAGACACCGGCATAGACTGAGAGCACACATATATATATGCCACAGCTGCTGACAGAGAGGCTAAAAATGGCTTGCCTTCATACAGCAATTAAATATGAAGAGGACATGATTATCCAACCATTTCACCCTCTGATCCTCTCATCTCATCCCTCTGGGAAGATTCTCACATTCATCCTTGCCCATACTTCAATATAAAACAATGGCAGACACTTTCATTTACAGTTCATTAACACTTCACAGCACTGAAATACAGTCGAATCTCTGGGTCAATTCTAGATCTGCAAGAAGAAAAAAATGGACTCTGGGGAAATTTTTGTCAATGTTTAGAAGGCAGCCTTAAGACTGGTGTTTGAAGACGAGATGGACATAATGGGAATAAATGTCTAAAAGTGTGAAAAAGCGGCAAACAAAGTTTGCACTGATACAGTCAATCGTCTATTGTTATGGTTGCTGTGACAGTCAGAGTACACATAATCACTTAAGGAGAACCAATGGAGCAGTGCAGCTGATTGATAAAAGAGCAGTTTACTCTCACACTGGGGATCTTTCAGTTAAAAAATCCTGTATCCAGCCCACAGGATTAAGATCCAACTTAAAATGGTTAATCAGTTTTACAGCCACAAGATGTGGTTAGATCGTACTAAAGCAGATCCCATCAAGTTAACAATTCAAAATATTTAAAGGAAACTCAGTAAGTGTTGCAGGAGTCTTGGTCTTTGTAAAAGGCACAGTCATTGAGTGTCTCCATATCATGGGAACCTTCTGCTGCTGGAAAGACAATGTAAAAATAAAGTGGAAGATGCAACTCAAGTGCTCCACACATATATTAAGAACATGGCCACAGATGTTATCAGACCCCAGAGCCTTGCTAGATTTTGTTTGTGTAAAAAGTTGGCTGGCTGCCAGTTTATCTTGTTTTGTATTATTATTATTCCTAGGAAATCTGCCTCCACATGTATAAAAAATAAACCTCTCATGGTAAAAGGTCCACTCCTGTGCCAAACTTCCTCATCTGGCTTTGTAAGCTAATTGTCATGCTCATGGTGTCCACTGTTCAATGCTTAAAACTTTGAAAAAACACAACAAACCATGTGTGTGTCCTACAGCTTTGCAAGTTATAACAACATGTAGCCCAATTGGAGCAGTAACCTTCACATACTTTGTAGGAATTTTTGAAGTCCATTACTCTGTTTTTATCAAAAACTGTAAAAATAATAAGAATCTATCTCTGCTGACATTTTTTGCCCAGGCCACATCAAACTTGCTCTACTGCATCTTCAGACTGCTCTTCCAAAACGATCAAAGACACACTCAGCTATATGTGAAGTTCAATTCACACTCAGACAGATGTTGTTGAATGGCGACACGGTCACCTACATGACAAAAACTTGATTTAAATGGGTGATGCATGTTTATGTTACTGTGTTAAAATTGCATTATTATTGAAGGACAGGATTTATTTTGTAAAAATTGATTTCATAGATTGCTTTACTTATTCTTAGCTTTATTGAAATAGTTGACATTATTCAATAAAGCAATAAAGTCTACAAAGTTACAGAAGATGAAGCTGCCCCTATCTCTTGCTTTAATTTGCTTTAATTCAGTAAGTTTATGGGGAAGAATAAGAATTATTAACATTACATTATGTATATGATAAAAAGAAAAGCTTTGCCTGCAGGTAGTGCTAGTAGGATTCCTCTCAGAACATGATTTTGCACAGCAAATTTCAAGCTGTAGATTTGGGTCAATACAAACAACAAGGTGATCTTTAACCTCCTTGGCAGAGGATCTAATTAACACATTAGTTCTAATTAACACATTAGTTAAAGTGATGTTGAACAGATCAGACTGTGTTTAATTTGACAGTAAGTCAAAGCTCATTCCCAAATCCTGTGTTATACAGGGTTAAATATAGTCACTACAGCAGGCAATGGATCCTCTCAGCTGGGTCAGGACTGACAGATTCTCACGGTGAGCAGGACAGGCTGTTTCCCCTGATATTTGGACTAATAACCTCTGCAGTGCCTGCACTGACAGTTGCAGCTGTGGTCTTCCTTCTTCCTTTCCTGGTCTGACATTAATAACACTTGACATGCTCTTACACCATGAGCAACACACTGTGGTTTTGCCTGAAAAACTCCACAGAGATAAAGGTATACTGTCAAATTGCAAGTAATTCAGGAATTTAACTTGGCAAATTACTGAGCTCAGTGTTATTGCTTTTGGCCTTTAAGAACCAACTCTAAAACACTCTAAAACTGTACTTACTGCATTTAAGGATGAAAAGTTTAACAAGTATCTTTTTTTAAAAAGCTGCATTAACTGATTTTGTCTCTTTTTAAATATTTTTTCATTTTTTGAGTATTTTTTGGGTCACTTCAAGGTTGAAAACATATCATCACTTTATACAACAATTTATAATCCTGTAAATACAGTTTGAACTGGAACTGAATTATCAAGCTCATATATATGCATAAATGTTTATTGAGATTTCCCACAAAATTGTGCTGTGATTTCTGTAACTCTGTTTTTTCTTAAAATTGTAACAATAAAAAAAAAATCACTTCACTTAAAAGTACTTGGTTGTGCTGTTTTACAACAAAGTTTAAGTTATTTGTACTTAGATACACTTTTCTGGGTTTACATAATTTAGACACATCATAAATACAACTTAACCAAAGTACTATTTTGGGTATGATATATATGTTTAGAGAGTAAATATTGGATCTCCATTCATCAGATGAAGTGATGTTCCTGTGTATTTACTTTTTTTACTGTGTATTTCATAAACAATCTACTGTTAGCAGTAAACTTTCTGCATTACTGATGTATGTCAAATGGAAATCATGCATTTGCGAAAGTATACTTAGTTTTTAGAATTATGTTGAATGCTGTTAACTTATTTTTACAAAGAAGTTGTTTTAGCTTGTGTATTAGCAAACAGTTCTCTGTTTAAACATCCAGTAGTCTAATATGGACTCCTTTTAGCTATGTTTTGGTGTTTAACAACATTAAAAAAACAAACAAGCAAACATAACCAAACATAAAAACAAACATCTTTAGTTGCTTAATGTTTCACTTTTTTATCATTAAGTATTTTTTTTTGTCTGTTTGCTGTTCTGTATTGGGCAGGAGGTGTTAATTTGTTATATCTGATATTATTCTGCCGTCTGCTGAAAATAAAACAGTGATGAAACAGGACTCTCACTGGGGCCACAATCAAAACAATGAGGCGAAAAAAAGTTCAGCAGAGCTGTGAAAAATTGTCAGTGTTGGTGATTATTCTCCAGGGGTTCGTTACGATAGACAACCCCTCATGCTCCTTTGTGGTTTACATGCTGGTAATGTGACGGTGGCACAGAAATGACTGAATCCCAAAAGGAGGACTAATATAAATTTTCTTGTTAGATTTATTGCAAAACAAAGGAAGCCTGTCCTACTAAGACAGCTCACTATACACAGACTGTCTTTTAGTAATTTGGCTTCACTATAATGAATCAGTCAATTAGGCTGAGTGGTCTCACAACAGTTTTATCAATTCAAAAAGATGGCCCAGGATTTACTAGTTTAACCATGAGAGCACAGAAATAAAGGTGGATGTGTTTGCAGCAATCACAAACATGGACAGGCCAACTGGCAGCAGACTTTATGCAAAAAAAATGAAAAAGTTAATGGCAATACAGTTGCAGAAGTCAGATCCAGAATGGACAGCTTGGAAGGGAAATTGTTGTAACTGTGTGATGGCTTAAAGTAATAGACCTAATAGTATTATTTCTTTCCTGTCATTATGGCACAATACATTTGACTGATTACATTAGTGTGTATTATCGAATTAAAATGTTGCTCAGATGTATTCCTATGACATGTAAGGAAATTTTAAGCCTAATCTTTCAGCTTCAACCTATACAGACTCAAGAGGACCTAAGAGAAAGCATGTAAAAGTAATTTAAAGCAAGTAGGCTCGATGGAGAGCGCCTGGTGGCTGGGCCTGCTCCCATGGGGCCCGTCCATGCACAGCCTGAAGAGGCGACGTGGGACCCCTTTACCGTGGATTCACCACCCGCAGGAGGGGCCAAAGGGGTCGGGTGCTGTGTTAGCTGGGTGACAGCTGAAGGCAGGGACCTTGGCGGTCTGATCCTCGGCTGCAGAAGCTAGCTCTAGGGACGTGGAATGTCATCTCTCTGGTGGGGAAGGAGCCTGAGCTGGTGTGCAAGGTTGAAAAGTTCGGGCTAGATATAGTCTTCCTCACCTCGACACATAGCCACGGATCAGGAACCAGTCTTCTCGATGGGGTTGGACTCTCTTCCACTCTGGAGTTGCCACTTGTGAGAGGCGCCGGGTAGGGGTGGCAATACTTATTGCCCCCCAGCTCGGTGCCTGTATGTTGGAGTTTACCCCAGTGGACGAGAGGGTAGCCTCCCTCTGCCTTCGCGTGGGGGGACAGATCCTGACTGTTGTTTGTGCCTATGGTCCAAACAGCAGCTCAGAGTCAGAGTCCGCTCCTTTTTGGATTCCTTAGAGGTGCTGGAGAGTGCTCCTTCTGGGGATTCCCTCGTTCTGCTGGGGGACTTCAACGCTCACGTTGGCAACAACAGTGAGACCTGGAGGGGCGTAATTGGGAGGAACGGCCCCCCGATCTGAACCCAAGTGGTGTTTTGTTATTGGACTTCTGTGCTCATCACAGATTGTCCATAATGAATACCACATTCAAGCATAAGGGTGTTCATATATACACTTGGCACCTGGACACTCTAGGCTGCAGTTCGATGATCGACTTTGTAGTTGTGTCGTGGGGCTTGCGGCCTTGGACACTCGGATGAAGAGAGGGGCGGAGCTGTCAACCAATCACCGCTTGGTGGTGAGTTGGCTCCGATGGTGTGGGAGGATGCTGGTCAGACCTGGCAGACCCAAACATATCGTGAGCGTCTGCTTGGAACATCTGGCAGAGTCTCCCATCAGAAAGAGCTTCAACTCCCACCTCCAGGAGAGCTTCGACCGTGTCCTGGGGGAGGCGGGGGACATTGAGTCCGAGTGGGCCATGTTCCGTCCCTCCATTGTTGAGGTGGCCGATCAGTGCTGTGGTTTATAAGATAGTCGGGGCCTGTCGTGGCGGCAATACCTGAACCCCTTGGTGGACACTGGCAGTGAGGGATGCCGTCAAGCTTAAGAAGGAAAGATCCCCCAGAAAGAGCTGGATGAAGGAGCCGAGGTGAGGGAAGTCTGGGCTTCCCTGCTTAGGCTGCTGCCCCTGCGACCTGACCCCGGATAAGCGGAAGAAGGGTGGATGGATGAAACTTTAAAGCTATTTATGTCATTTACAAAACTGTTAGGTAAAGCCAAAAGAATTTGTTCACCTACACACTCCTGCCCTCCTAATACACCTTCTCACTTGCCACGATTTGTGCACCAAGCTCTGCAAGATCATCTTGCCATTTCCTGATAGAACTGAATGGCTTATTTGACAGTGCTTTTGTACATGTTGCTCTCTTTTCACAAATATAACGTGATCTAGAGTAGGTTACTTCTGCAGCATAAGATACAATAGTGACGAAAACCAGTAAGAAGTGAACCACAGTCATAACCTTTTAAAAACCCTGGTTCAACTTAAGGTTAACCACAACCCTTGAGAAAATCAGTCAAAAATGAAAACTTAATGAAGAGAGAAGGTAAGGAATATTCCCCTAGGGATACAGGCAGGCAGGATAAGGCAGACCAAACCAGGCTGGAAAGCTAGAAAAGATACAAACAATACAATCTGGCAGAGTGCTTGTAAAAATGAACCGTTATATATACAAGTGGGCTAATTAGGGATATGGTAAGCCAGTGAGTAAGTAGGCAGAGAAGGTCAAGTGGTGGCAATGCCAGCAAAAAAGAGTGAGACAGGTGAGAGTGATTGGATCAGGAATAACATTGTTATCATTGTATGGACTCAGAACAGAGCAAGCAATAGGCTTAACAATTAGCAATGATCTTGTACAGTAATTTGGGACATAATTCATTTATTATCTTTGTATAGAACATCATAATGCCATGCCGCAAAAACCTTCTGAAACAGCATGAAACAACATTGGAAATTCCAATAGGGGCCAATTTTACAATGGCTGGAAATTATAATCTATCAAAATATCCCATTAGGCTTAATAGTGATAAAGTTTATTATATTAACACCGGGGTGTAGCTGGGAATACTGGCATAACTGTGGTGACTCTCTCCACTCCCTTCGTTATTACATCTGCAGTATGAGAAACATCTGTCTTCCATTAATAACTCAATCCCACCATCTAACTGGACAATAATTGAAATTACAAGCCCCTGATTGCACTAGTCAGCTGTAATTATGATATTTTGCCACTGGACTACAAAATCTGTCATGGTGGTATGATTCTGATTAAGTCTTTCTTGCTTCAGTTTCAAATTGAAGAGTATGATTAAACAGTGCAGTAAGAAACACAAGCATTTTGAGAAAGGACAAATTAACTCCTTTTAGTTTAGACCTTATCTTCCTCATGTTGCAGCATCTCGGTAACAACGCTGTTAAATGTAGTTGTAGGTATACATCGAATAGTTTAATGTTCTTCTTTAACTCTTGTTACCTCCTTATCTGTTAAAGCAGCACATGGTGCAGGAGTATAACATGCAACCACCTAAACTGAAATGCAAATTACAATGTAATGGAATAAATTCACACGTACTTTTTCACTCAGCCTTCTTACCCTGTGGTCTGAGATAAAAATATACAGTCTAATTCATTAAGGGAATTAGACTGTCTATAGAGTGGGAAAATGAAAACGTGGGAGGATAATTTTTTTAATCTCATATAGTCACACCTCTGACTCACATGACAGTGTTGTGTTTGGAGGGGATCTGTAATTAAAGATTCTAAAAATTTTTCCCAGGGTCAGATTTATCTGTTGGAGAAAAAAATTGCTGATGGCCCCCTACAGACCCACAATCTACTATCTCTGGGAAACATTTAGGCTCTGTACTACCTCCAAGTTACCATTAGCTCTAGTTCAACCATCACTTCTATTCTGTCAAGATTTTTTGTGTTTCAGTTTTACAGTTTTTCAGTTTTTATTCCTACAGTTCATACTCTGAACTGTAGGAATAATTTACTTAAATAAGCAGAGCCGATAAAAATGTACAAAATCCAAGACATTAAGCAGTAAAAGAAATTCAGACCCTAAGAAAGAATTTTCTTCCTAAGGATGGTTGGCAAATGAGGACCAACGTTAGTGACTGTGCATTTAAGAAACAAAAACAATTGTTACATTCAAGTCACAAAGCAGCTGTAGTTATTATGTCTCTTTAATTATGTCTCTTTAGAGCAGAGAAGAAAATCAGGTAGCATTAGATTGGAGAAATAGTTAATTGTCTCAGTGATTTTAATGATTTTGAAAGGCATTGTTTATTACTTATTTTTTTCTTAATTTATTGTCTTTCAATTAATACATCTTTTATTTTTCTGTTTTTTGGCCTTGGTGTCTAGCAAGGGAATCTGATATGACAACCTTACCAATGAATTCTGAACTGTGATATTTGAAGTACATATATCCAGGATTATGATGAGGAGGCCAGACTGTAGTCTCATTAACACTGAAGTAGTTGAGAGCTTACCATGCTGTTCTGCCAATCTGTTGTAGGTGTTGTAAAGGGATATACTGCAATATTCCTGCACCAATGTTTTAAGAGAAAGAAATGGCAATATAATCCTTATATGGTGTAGTCAAGTATATGATAAAGATGTGAGCATATATATAGATGCACAGATGAATAATGAGCTTGAAAATTTGTTACATAATTGTTATCCATTTTGACACTTTGGCCTAAAAAAGAGCTCATGCGTAGTTTGTAAAAATACAAAGAAAGTACCTGCTGACACCTTTTCAAATAGGATAAGGTGCTTCAATTGTTGTGGTTTTCCCCAGGATTTGCATAGACTAATTACACTGACAACTTGTGCCTAGAAAAATAAGCCTACCAGTGGCTCTATAATTGTTTTGGCTTTAATGTTTAGAAGAGTAACAGCTTAACAGCTTTAGGGAAATGAGTAGTAACATCCATAACGTTCAACAAAGGTTAATTATCTGTGAAGTATGTTGTAGAAATCAGTGTGATTGTCAAGATATAAGAAACAGGGTCATCACACCATGGGGGGGAGGACAACTCATTTATGGGAGCAGCTCACCCTGAGGGAGTGGGCTAGAGAAAGAGGGACTTTGGGGTTTGACTCAGTAATACGCAGGAAAATACAAGGTACCAAAGTGCAAGTTACCACTGAAGACAACAGAGACTGACAAACAGGGTTTTGTTTCACCCACCACAAACTGTTAATATTCACCCTTTGACAAAGAGCAGATTGACCAGACAAATTTAGAACTTTAAAATAAGAAGGCACACACTTACAAAACAGCATGAATCAGATAGTGGCCAGTCTGTCTTAATGTGTGTCATCATCACTTGTCTGCCAGTCACTATAAAAAGCCCGGATGATTCTGTTATTTGCTAGACTGCGGGTCTTCATAATCCCTATTATTAATTTTTCCATACACTACACCATCTGTCCAGCAAACCATTGACAAGAGTGACAGAAGGGACAAAAAATCCATCATCTCAAAGTGGTTGAAGCCAGAAAATGTGTCAAATCTTTCTAATTTGGAAGTGCCCAGCTAATGGAGTCTCCAGTTATTACTACTCCTACATCATCTTCAGCATGAGCAATAAAATGTTTGAGGGCTTTAGTTTTTCAATGGCTGACCACACTAACTAGAAAAGCCTCTGGACATTCCTTGTCCTCTTCCAAAACCTTCCTTAGTACAGTTTCACAAGAAGTTAAAATAAGAGGATGGGTCACTGCTACCTGGATATGAGCGAATTAATTTCCCTGAAGGTCACACAATTCACTGGCAGTCCAAGTAAAAATGTTGGTTGTAACAAACAAAACCTTAATAAGCACAAATGTCCCTTTGGCAGCTATTTTAGGCAGATTGATAGTACCAGCTACCATAACAGATTGTCCTGATGCTGTGTTTCTGAGAACTTTCGTAGATTCAATGTGACCAGGTTTACTACAATAATAACAGAGAATTTCCCCTTGAAAAGGAGAAGACTAATGTTGTCACAGGGGAATGTTGACAACCAAAATCGCTGTCACTGCTGTTGCTTCTCAGAAGAATATATAAAACAGCAAGCTGGAATGACACAAGGAGCACAGGCAGGACAAGGAAACACATACAAAAAAACTAAAACAAACATCAATGCTAACACTGAAGACAATTGAGGCTACCTCTTTTTTAGCTGGGGTGGGATCTTGGCTTCTAAAGGTCCAATCTTTTCCAGAAGACTCTATCTTTTCCTACCTTAAGGTGTGAGTTGATAACTTGTCAGTCTGACACATACATACATACATACATCAAGCCCATTTCTGAAAACTTTTTTTTTTTAAGAAATTGATAAGGAAGACTTGGTTGTTCCTTGCAGAGCACTGAAGTTAAGTAAAAAATAAATAGTGATGGATATTGTGATTAATGGCCTTTATAAAATTCTAGATTGTAATAGTATTAGTAAAAAGGCATTGAAGTGTATTCTGTGAAGTCACGGTTTGTGTTAGTCATATTGGCTTGTGGCACAGTGTTTTGAGAAATATTTCCATCTGTGCTGTGCAAGAACCATCTGTTGAATTCCTGACAGCTCATGGAGGCTGTCTAAACATTCATGCTATAATGGTGCTGCTCCCACATTTCAAAACACTGTTTTATGAATATCAAAACATTTTCAAAAGGCTATTGTCATTCTGCATCATCACATGAGACCTTGTTTTTCTGTACACAGAAAAAAAGAACAGATGGCTCATCCTTATTTTAACTCACACTCGCATGCAGTCCCTTTGTCAAGTGATCCACACAGAAGATGCGGAAGATGTTTCTTCATGAATTTTAGAGAGCCATACAAAACGTATTAGTCAAAAAAAGGATTCTGCAGGACAACCCTTAACTGGGTTAAATTGTTGACTGAGCTATGCTGTTTATAAGGAAATGTTTTCTGCAGCTGTTTGGCAGCATTCTGTCGATGTTGTATAATGAACACACTAACAGGTAATCCCTGAGTAGAGATGAATATGTGAGTGAGAGAATTCCTGATACCATCTCACCCACAACTGTTGTTAAATAAACAGATGGGAATATTTATCCTAACTTTAATGTCATTGTTTACAAATGAATCTGACAAATTTTAGAAAAGACACAAATAACCATTTTTCTAAGACATAAATCAGTTCCTTAAAAGTGTATCATAGTATTTTGCTATTCATAAATCATTACCACAGTCATTTGGACACATTAATACTGTCATTACAAACAAATGCCTTCACAATTTATTGCTTCAGCATTTTGTGGTGCTAGGTTGCACAGACATATGGTGTGTTAAAAAATGCCTACTAGTGTACTAATTATACAAAGTCTGATGTCAAATTGAGCATAATGTAGTACATCTCAACAGTAGTGTGTGGATTTTGTGTATGCTAGTAATGCCCAGATAGATATAAAGTACATTAAAAGTGCAAATTTGTAGTAGTATGCAGTGATAAGTTACTAGACATACTGAACATACAAAATCGATTGTGTCTCCTCAGAGGATATAAAGTTGGAAATGGAGATAAGCATTCAAATGCATTAATGTTATTATCAATAGCAATCAATCCATCAATTAGTCTAGTGCCAAGCCGACATAATAAGAATGTAGTAGGCACTGCCTTAGCATGTGGTTTCAAACCCCTTCATAGGCTTTGGTATGGATGGCATACAAGTTTCTATTAAAAGGTTCTTAGCAATAATTATGACAATCTTGTATCACATACAGTTTCCAGTAAGGTTAGCAGAGTTGCCAAGTTTACATTTCTATAAGCTAAAAGTCATCCCTAACCTAACCCTCTATCAAAGCAAACAAATGTAACCTGTGACATTGACATGAGAAGCATTCACTTGTTTGCATAATATCAGACAGAACTGTCAACTGGTTATACTGTTTCCCGAAGAGTCAGTCAGTTGAACCTGATGGACTGGGTGGATTCAAAAGATTGGACAGCCAATTAATGTTTAATAAAGCACCAGCATCTCTGTCTTTTTACACAAGTGCCGCATGAATAATTATTTTCCAAGTCATTATAACCTGAATGTTCTTTACACAGTAAATTAGCCACAGCTTGAGCAGAAGCAGCAGCTTAATCAGCAGTTTAATCAGTCGCAGTTGAGAGAAGTAACAAAATAATGTGTTAGTTTAAGGTATCTGTACTTTGAGTATGTGTACCTATGGTGACTTTTTACATTTCTCCCTCCATGTTAACACAAATATCCGTACTTTCTAGTCTTTATATTTTCAGAATTTGCTTATTTCTTAAGTTAAGTGGCTTGTTACTTAATCTTAAATGCATTTGAGGGGAATTATCTTTTTTTTTCATTTTGCATCACTGTGCATCACCCTCTCAACATCAAGACAGATTTAAACCAAGCAAAATGGAGGGAACAATAACACATAGAAAACTCTATTCCATTTAAGACTGTCAGATAAAAACTATTTTATATCGAGACAAAACAGGCAAGCAAGGGAGACACAAAGGTGAATAATAGAAAGGAAATGTATACATTAAGTACCATTCATTTCTTGTTATAATACAGGTACTGTGATAATGACAATGAGTGTTACAGGTATGACTTCTATGACAGTAAATGTAAGGCTCAGTGCCTCTCTGCAGACTTGATGTTCTCAACCCAGGCTAAAAAGTGTCTCATTACTCACATTATGCAAAGAGATTGCTACAGTCCTTGAACATAATTGTTCGCAGTAAACTATTCTCCTCTAAAGATGATTACAAGGACAACAGTAGAATACAGTACTAAAGACTTTTCAGTTGGCTAATTGCAGTCCATATGGTGCTTTATAATGACTAATAATCACTAAATATGAATACAGTGTGTAAACAGCCTATGTGAATGTCATTAAGATGTTAATTACCATAGAAATGATACACAACAGCTGTGGAGGTTACGAGACAGTAAATGAAGCATAAGCTGTGTGGGAAATAATAAATGAGGATAAATTATGTGACTCCCGAAATCCTTTTTAGTATGTTACATTCAGGCTTCAAACAGTTTGCTTTTATAGATCAAAACAACCTAAACATCTTTTATATGCAAATTTTTACAGCAAAACTCTGATTTCAGGGAGACACGGTAATCTGGTAATAAGAGAGGGTACGTTGTTGGTTCTGTCATTTTAGTGATCACTTTAAGATCATAAACAAACAGAGTTCCATGTCCATGGCTAACAGGTCCCTGAAATATCATGTGAACTTTTGCGCAACACTTGCAACACTTCATCTCTGTTGCTTCCTCTTTTTATAATGGTGGATGCATCAGACATTAGGGTCAGAGCACTCTAAATGCTTTCTGGTAAAGAACATGTAGCATATATGATGGCAAAAACAATAAATATGCTAAATATACAATTTATATAATTATATGACCATATATATATATATATATATATATATATGTGTGTACATACACCATATAACTATATCTGTATAATTGGACTAGTTACCAAAAGATATAAGCTCGACTCAGGGAGGAAATGAACAGTTGAAATCACACAGAGACAGCTATGTGGTTTGGTAAATTGTACCATGTATTAGAGAAATGTAACAAAAATAAATAAACAACAATATTTACCAAAAATATTTCTCATTCCTTTGAATAGCCATTCAACACACTTTAAAGGCAAAATGAGTATAAATAATATGCAAAGATTTCAAAATTCACTGTTTACCAGGGTTTCACAATAGTCACAGTGGTTATCTTCCCCCAAGCAAAAAATATAAGCAACCTTTATAAATAGCCCACCCCAACTTATACAATCCACTTCCGGGTTATGAGAAATTGTCCATATGAATCATCAACAGGTATTAGTTCAGTCTTTTGTACTGATTGGTGTGTTAGTGGGTGTAATAAGATGGAATAAGATGAGAAGAGTTTTCTTATGTTTCTGAAGAGTCTACAGGCTGCAAGGGGCCTCCTACTGGCAGGAGTGAGGTGGAAGTTGTAGTTCACTGTTACTTTTCTGCTTCAGGTTAACTTCTGGTAGCTCGCCATCCACCTGGCCTCTGTACAAGACAGGACCACTCATTTAAGTTCATGTGTACACATTATCATCGTTCTCTATTCCTCTACATACATACAAAATACTCATTACCTAATAAATAAAATAAATACTGAATGCATAGCAAAACAAAACTATACTACCCAGTAGTATTAGCTACGAGTCCTGAAGCTAATTTTCTCATTGAAATACATAGAGCAGCTAGGCTAGCGCTACACACAATTAATCAAACACTCACCAGCTCACATCAAGCTACTACTTCGGACACTCGAGGCGGACAACACAGCAGTAAGCGGCTCCTGAAAGTTAAGAGTGGTCACGATAAATATAAAGCAACATATAACTAAAGAAACTTTACCAAACAATTCCAACTAACCTGCAGCAACTCTGTTCAGACTGTGGATCAGCAGCAGCGAGCCACCCTCTCCCTCCCCCCATATATACTGCACTGATTAGCAGCGATCCGTCACACGACGTGACGTGAGGTTAGGGACAACAGGCTGCATTTTACATCTGGATTACAAACAAGCTTCACACTTGTGCTTTCCTGTCCTAGAAACTTACCCCAGCACAAAGAAAGCATAAGTGTATGCCTGTACTAAGACTCATTGTAATCCTCCTGCTCCTGCATCCACTCTCTGAGCTCCAGTACTGTGGTCCAACATCTCCCTGGACTTCATCATTAGGCTGCGTTCATCCAAAGGTAACACCACCATTCTTTTGGTAGTGAACAGGTTCTTTAAAATGGCTCGTTTATCAAAAACAGCCCTCAGTCAAAGACATTGGGCCCTATCGTACGCTTTGCGCCGTGCGCCAGTGGCGCATTGGGCGTGAAAACTTAAAAATTAATTCAGGGGAGGTTCCTGGTCAACCTTTGCCGCCTTGTTCCAGGAGCAGCGGCGGAATCCTGC
>JAPZDZ010000008.1:20176001-20190652 GCA_029783805.1 Acanthurus tennentii | reverse complement strand
AAGACACAATAGACTCCGTGATGTTATAAGTGACATTACAAAGTCCATTGTGTTGTCACAGTTACAGGACATCAAAGTCTATTGGGTTGTCACAGTAACGAGATACAATTGACACCATGTTGTGATTAGTGACATCACTAAGTCAACTGTGCCGTCACAGTTACAAGACATCATAACCCATTGTGTTATTACAGTTACAGGACACCAAAGCCAATAGTGTTGTCACAGATACCAGGCATTAGAGCCAATTGTGTTGTCACAGTTACAAGACATCAAAGTCAATTGGGTTGTCACAATTACAAGACATCAAAATCAATTGAGTTGTCACAGTCACGAGATACAATTGACATCATGATGTGATTAGTGACATCACTAAGTCAACTGTGTTGTCACAGTTACAAGATTTCAAAGTCAATTGTGTTGTCACAGATAAAAGAAATCAACTTCAATTGTGTTGTCACAGTTACAAGACATCAACGTCAATTGTGTTGTCACAGTTACAAAACATCAAAGTCAGTTGGGTTGTCACAGTAAGAATACATCTGTAGTATATTATGCTATTGCCTTATATGAGGTCACTCTTACATGGTTTAACAATTCTCTGTTTGTGAGTCTTACTTATAAAGTTTGAAACATCTTCTCTGTGTGCTAACTTGTGTTGCAACATAATGTGGCCTTGACTGAAGGGAGTAGATGTTCTTGTACTGGGACCGCTTCCTCTTATCAGGAGTAGGATTCCACAAATGCAAGATTCATAGAAAAGGACAGTGTCCCATTGTCTCCACCTGTTTAGAGCTGTATTCTTTGGGTATTACGTGACCTCTGCCAGGCCTATAAAAGTAAAATGTTTGAACTATACGTCAGAGATTCATATCGGCTTCGAATGCTCTCTAAGGTTGTCAAGAATGCCTGATTGATACTGTACTTCTTTGTAATAAAGTTTATTATGTACAATCAAGTCAGTGTCAAAGGAGATTTCTTCATCATCAACACTTCTACAGCACAACCACAGAAGAGACCACACATCAAAGTCAATTGTGTTGTGACAGTTACACTATATCCAAACCAATTGTGTTGTCACAGTTACAAGACATCAAAGCCAAATTGGTTGTCACAGTTACAAGACATCAAAGTCAACTGTGTTGTGACAGTTACAAGACATCAAAGCCAATTGCGTTGTCACAGTTACAAGACATCAAAGCCAATTGGATTGTCACAGTTACAATACATCAAAATCTATTGTGTTGTCACAGTAACAAGACACAGTTGACACTGTGATGTCATTAGTGACATCACAAAGTCAATTGTGTTGTTACAGTTCGAAGACATCAAAGCCAATTGGGTTGTCACTGTTACAAGACATCAAAGTTAATTATGCTGTCATAGTAACAGAAATAATATCACACATTCTTCTGTGATGTCACAAAGCCCAGGTTGATGTCAGAACAAATGTCACATACTATTGTGTTGTCATTAGTGTTGCCTCTTTATTGCTGTAAGTGATGTCCAACAGTCTATTGTGATTTATCAAAGCTAGGGTTTGATGTCAATATTGATTTGGGCATTTTATTGTGATGACAGAATAGTCAAACTTGATGTCACAAGTAATGTCACTCATTCTATTGTAAGGTCACATAAGTGACGTCAATTATACGCGTGTCAATCAGAAATCATTCCCATTACAACTGACATTTAATTTAAAGAAAAGAGCTGTATAGTGGACATCCTGAGTACTACTGGTAACAGCACTGCAACTGCCAAAGAAAATGTCCTTCATTTGTATTTAACTTTCAGGGAAATCTGATGTAACAACTGTAGCATGTTTGGCATGCTTGCACAATTCTTGACCTCTGTCAGCACTGACCTAATGGTTATTGTTATGGTACTTGAATATACCTGACCATTCTTTACATATCTTTGTAACTGCAGCTTGAGATCTGCTCTCTGGAGAATGTGGCCTCCCTTTTGTGTGCAAATCACATGGGAGTGTGACAGCAATGTCTGCTATGCGCAGGATGGATGCTGTTGTTTTTTTATTTCAGCAGTATTAGCATATGACAGATGAAATGCCTGCTTTAGATACTTGACTATTTACATTTTACAAGCTGTGGGTTCAAGCCTGCCTTATTTTAGTTATGATTCTTCAATGCTGCACCTTGGCTTAGTGCTACCAAAGACAGATATGATTGATTTAAATAGATACAAACAAGATACAAACTCCATGACTGTGGCCTGGCTTTGCAATACTATTAAAAGATTGATTTTTTAAGACAAACTGCAAAATGGTTTTGTCAGCACAATATTGTCTTACATTTATTTTTTTGTTGTCTATTATGTTGACATTATAAAGAATGTGGTTCCATAATTTACTTGTGATAAGAAAAACTGTCACAAGCTGTTATTATGTCGTATTATGTAGTTCACCATGCTAACAATCATACATAAAACACCCCAAATCTTTGACAACTAACAGTACTGTAGACTAACTAAATACTTTTTGACACAAAAGAAATTCCTTAATTAAACTAAAAGACATGTTGCAGCACTCTGCCATCAATCTTGACATTGCTGACATTGACATTACCCTAACCCATATCAAAATAGGAAACATGTAAAAAGACACAGCTGTGAAGCCCATTTATCAACATTTATCTGTGCTTTCCCATAAAAAAAACAAGATGATAATTAACTGAAACTGACATCAGATTTTTTCTTTCATGAAAAGTTTTTGTGGTATTTTATTTTTTCTTGAGTAGAACCATGATATCCACTGTTGTTTGCAAATTAAAGTCTTGTATGCCATGGCAACAAGGTAAAAAATCTTACATTTTTAATCTGTGAATAATATGCTGTTGTACCTTAGATTTTTAAACAGTTTTGAAGATTTTTTGTAAAAATTATGCTATGCACTCCCTCTAGTGATACCGTAATCTTACAGTGGGCTTGCAGGGCCTTTTTTCTTTTTCCCCAAAAAAGGTATTACTGTAACATGCTTGATACATAGGACACATCACACAAATGCTTAAATTTTAGAATTCCAGAATAAAACAAAGGGCTAACACCATAATGGCCATAGCAGAAGAGAAAGTGTGTGCCATGGAGTAAGAGAGAAGGTCTAATTTTAGAACCTGGTGATAAGCTGTGTTCCATGTGGGACAGGGTGATATCAAAGGGAACGCATGCTGACTCTGTTGCCATGGTGATCATAATTCAGCTTGGATGTCTCCTAATTAGAAGGCAGGGAAGTGAAAAAGAAAGAAAAAAGAGAAGAAGTGGGAATAACGCAAACCTGTTTCATTTCATGGCATCATTACAGCAGTGGGGATCAATAGTTCTTGCCCAGCTAATGCACGACTGATGTAGAGGGATACAATGAGTGCATTTAGCTGTTAGAATACACATTACAAGGGAGAAAGCAGGACCCACAATGTATGCAAAAACTTCATCCTTGAGTTAAAGCTGTTACATATTTTTGGTTTACATATTCATTCACTTCTGATACTATAAAAGGTAGCAAATCATGTCAACATTATTATACAGTGGTTATAATATAGTGGATACAGTGGCTATGGTTTACAACTTAGAGAGTAAGAAATTTGCTTAAGAACACAAACTCAGATACATCAGGGTAAGATACCAGAGTCGGATAGTGACAGATGCACAAATCCTAAGATCAAAATATTCCCAATGAAGAAAGTGGGCTTTCCTTTTCCAATCTGAAAAAAAAAACTTGCCCAAAATCATTTGTCAGTGTCAGATTATTTCAAATTAAAAAATGGATGAATAATTGATTTATTCATTAGCTGGATGTGACAACCAGATGAGTTAATAAAACGTAATCTCTAAAAATGGGTCTGGAAAGACATTCCCCAGTATGATAATTCATCATCTGGCTCTGGCTTTACATCATGCTATTTAATTCATTTGGTACAGCACAATTATTCATTAACTAAAGCTTGCCATATGCAGGACATGAGAAAAGATTTCCCCAAATTTGGCTCAAAAAGCATCAAAACAGGTTTTGTGAGCACAATGAGGGGATATTGAAAAGTATTCAAAAGTATTAGTAGAAGAGTTTATGAAATGATTTTTTAAATGGTCTCATGATAGAAAATACAAGTAAAATTTAAAATAAAAAAAACTTTCAAAATTACAGACAACCTCACAATCATACATTAGTGCTATTTAGGTATAAATTAAGAGTTTATTATTTTCTCCAGGCACCACTACACCACTGCATTTTATTTAGTAACATAATATCTGGGTAAAGGAAGTGCAGCTTCAAAGTTCTGAATTTATAGTTTGAAGTAGTCTAACCCTTAATGTCCCACTAAGCCAAAGACAAACAAGAAGAATCACTTGTCTTTATGTGCTCTGAGCATTTGTGGTGCATCAAATTAGCTTGCTTCATATTTCCTATTGATGTTGTTTACGAAGTATTCAAAAGCCATATTTTTTGTTTTAATATCTCAGGTTAACCAACAGGATGCAAATAAACTGAATACTTAAAAGTTTGACCTCTTTGCTTTCTCTCATTCTCTTTTTCTGCCGTGCTGTCCATTTTTTCACCACACTTCTCAGCCACACACACTCCATGCACTGACTGAACATTGTGTTGATTTGTATGTGTGAGTCATCATCACATTTGATGAAAGACAAAGATCACGCCACCAGGTTAAAAGCAGGCAGGGGTGCTGATGGACTACAGTTCTCGGGGGACTGTAGCTGTGTTGTTTTTCTTGATTGACCCATTTATTTGGTATTTTTTACACTGTCTTGACCCTCAAGGCCAATGAGCCTACCAGCCCACTGGGGTTTCTACCAGTGCTCCCATTAGCCAGTCCATGTCAATCTACTGGATAATGCTCATTAGAGGTAATATGGGAGTATGTGTGTGCACAATACCACTTCAAATTATACAAGTAGAGCATACTCAGTTATGCACTAAGTAGGCCTATGAGACTTATGGAACAACAACATAAATTTTTTGTCAGCCCCCCCTTTTGCAACATGTCCTTAAAAGCCCATTGATAATACTACAGTAAATGTAAATGCATTAAAAAAAACATCAATTATATATCAGTTTTGCCATCGCCTTACTTTTATTTCCCAAGGTCTCCTGGGCAACCCCTGGTTCTGGGGCCTCCATTTGAAAACCATGGGGCTGGGTGTTAGTCACAGCTATGACAGCCTCAGCTGTAGCATTGGCATCCTAGCTTGGTGGTAACTGCTTTGATAATTTCAGTTTATGCTGTGTTGTGTTAATATGGTAAGGATAAGAGAGTGAAGGAGTGAGAGCAGGAGTGTGTCTCAGCTCTGGAGGAACATGGAGTTACAAAAGGTGGGAGCAGACTGGTGTTCGCGGTAATATGTAACCATCCCAGCTTGTTAAACTGACTTTGTTTCACACTCATTGATGTCTTATACAGACAGATTTAGATGTGCAACGGTGAAAGTTTGGTTAGGTGTAGGTACCAAAATCCAGTGATTGGATCTGGGAAAAGATGATTTGATTTACACCTAAAGTTACTTTTGGTTTCAGGTGTCTAAAACCTTGCGCTCATAAGTGTAAAGTCATAAGTGTCTACATCCACCCCTTTTGGGACTTTACAGGTCTGCATATGGGTTCACACTGGAGCACTTCTAAAGTCAGCAAGTCTCATACAGATAAGAAAAGGTACCTTGTGCATACGCTTGTGCTACTGAATGCAAGTGCTTTTCTGTGGTGGCTTGAAATCTCAATGGTGGGTCAAAGGTGCTATTGCTCGAATGTATGAGTTAGTGCCAGAGGCTTATAGGTAGTGCTTCCAAGGCCTTAAAAAGATGTCAAAAATGTCATTTCTGAGACTTTTTGAGAAAGACAGGAATCCTCTTCAATAGATAGTGTGCAGCATTAATGGCTGAAGATTTGGCCTTAGTGCATCAGCCAATGCTAAAAGAATGTAAAAACTGTGTGCCTGAGCATACTATGATTTTTCAAAATGAGCAGAAAGTGACTTCCCTGTAGCAGGCTGCTACTCTGGCTTGGAAGCACAAGCAGCAAGGTTCATACCAGCCAAAGGGGATGAGAATCACCTGGTGGTCAGGACACTGTTCTATAAGGGTTCACTAGGTGCTTCAAAACCAGGGTTCAGTGGGATGGGCTCAAGGAGAGAAACATTGTAGCAGATGTGCCAAGAGCTGAACCACTCTGAGGCAAACTTTCTGGGCTTATTATATGTGCCAGGTGAGCAATTTCCCCTTTTTGTGAATGGGTGCCACCTTGGAGGGACTATGGAAACCTTGTAGAGAGTATGTGATACAACCATGCTTATATTCTAAAAAGTTTATTCTTCTGCATGGCAGTAAATGCTGTTGTGGTAATAAAATAAAAAATAAAAAGTAATAAGAGCACTTGAGGGTGCCCTGTGGAATCACACTAATAATAAGTCTCTTCCAGGATACCAGTCAAGAGCTGTGTGTTTCTTATCCTGTGTAAAAGAAAATAATAATTGCTGTTCAAACTCTGTTGGCAGGAAACAATTTGGATAAGGCAAATTTTCCCTAAGGGTACTGTTAAACCTGTTGCTTCATTTTCAACCTGACCAAATGGCATTTTGTTCCCTGTTGAAATGTTCCACTCATCTCCTCTGTTCTGGTGATCTCTAGTTGTTTTCTCAACACTAAAGCAAAGGGCCAAACCTCACTAAATCCAAATGAGACCAACAGAGAAGTTAGAGGTCTTAGTTTGAAAATTGGCTTTATAAGTGATCACAAAGGGCACCGTTGTGAGGTCATGCCTCCATTAGGACGTTCCTTAAGTCAGCTGCACACGTGCCCGTGCACACACACACACACACACACACACTCGTATCCAATTTGCAAGAAACTGTCCAAGCATTTTAGGGTCTGAATTCCTGTGTACGGAAGACAGGACTGGCTTTGGGAAACTAACAGCAGGGTACTAACTGTCATTATCTTTTTTATAGAACTATTTAATAACCTCCTCTATAAAAAAAACTCTCAATTAACTCTAATGGATCTAAAAGCCTCCCACATTCCTCCCTTGTTTTTTTCTCTTCCAAGCACTTTTACATTTATTGCCTGTTTTAAGGATTGGTAAAGATAATAAAGCACTAAGGCCTGACCTTTGACCTCAGTCCATTTTGATGCATGTTAATGCAGTGATGTTTATTTTTCTGTTGTGCTTAGGTGCCACTCAAAGTCCAAGATGTTAACGGTACTTGAAATGTCCATAAAGCAAGCTCAGGACTCGCAGTAAGCCACCGCCACCTACTGGAGATAGAGAGAACATCTTGTGTCACTGTAATGAGCTCACTTATAACTTTCAGTCATTGGTAAAATGGTTATATTCAACAAGTTCTGCCAAAGCAATTTGACAGAGGTAAAGGGACTGGATCTTATGTGTTAGTAGTATTGGTGAGGCACTACATTTACTGTCATATCATATTTGAGGTGAGTTTTGAGATTGTTTTGCGATTATGCTCCCCTTTTGGCTCTACAACATTTATTTTTATTAACAACTACAGTAAAGTTATCAAATTTTTCAATTAAACAAGAAAAAAACATTTGTGACATGTGTCCTACCCTTTAGGTTAGGAACAACTCACTTAACTCTAACTGAATTTACAGTTAGTTTAAACTACTCAAACCTTGAGTAGTAATATAGTCCTCTATCATGCATCAGAAATAACAACCTAGTCATGCCAGTTTAAGTATTCTGTAACAGTGATAATGTCTTTGCAAAAACTTTATTTACTTTTAGTAGTTTTAGTGCTTAAAGGGCAATTTTGTGCAAATAACTTCTCCTCAAGTCAAATTTGTAGATTTGAGGCTTAATTAAAAAACAACAGACTTGAGATCAACATCGATTTTTGGTTTGACAACGCACTGTTAAGACCACCAAAAAAAACATGTGACCAGACTTCCATCTCCTATACCATCATCTTGACCTTGTCTGCAAAAAATGTTTTTTCTCTTTTGGTCCAATGCTATTCTTGACTGAACCCACTTCTGTGAAATCTGATGGCAGGTACCGTTAATATAAATTGATTTGAGATTTATCGATCACAGGAGTGAAAATAACATAAGAGGCTCTTTAAACTTGCCTAGTAATAATAACTTCATGCTCAGTATATTTTCATGTAATCACTAATGAAAATAAACTTAAAAACAGGTTCAAGAGTAAATTTACAGAGAGGCCCCCCTGGACTTTTACTTTTAATCAAGTATTTTATACTTGTATTGGTAATTTTTCTTAAAGCTGGTTTTGAAATCTTCTTTCACCACTTTGTCTGTAGATCCATCTCTGTCAGTGTCATTGCCAGGACTTTGAAATTAATTATGTCATTAATCAGAATTCTTTGAGTGTAACACCATTTCCAACAAAACATTTTGAGCAGCCACTGGAAACAGCCTGATTGGCCTGACTATAGTCCATTTAATTCTTTTGTTTACAACTATTCTGACCACTTTCGTATTGAACAATCAAGAAACAAAATAGTGAAATACAAAAATATTATGTTTTCCTGTTTTTTAATTTTGCAATATAAGGCCTGTCATCAAAATTTGAGATTTTTTCTGTGAAATCAGTTCATGAGGACTGAATTATACTGAAAAGTATTCAGTCATTGAAGCTCCGTCACACAGAGGTTAAGTCAACAGATTGTTCATCAGAAGCTTGCAAGACACAGTGAGGCGTTGGTGCCGCCAAATCCAAATGAGTTTGTAAGTGCGACCCTTCGGCTTAAAGTTTGCCAGGGCTGTGCTGTGCACGGAACATAATTCAGGTCAAACTCTGGCTCAGTGCGGTCCAGGTTGAGTGTTGGGGGCAGGACCCCATGGTAGCAGGTCAGAGCTGTAAACGCTGCCTCCAGGGCCCCTGCAGCCCCAAGCAGATGTCCTGTGGCTCCCTTGGTGGAGGAAACAGCCAGGTTTTCAAGGTTTTGCTGGAAGAGCCTCTTGATGGCAGCATTTTCAGCCGCATCACCCAAAGGCGTTGATGTCGCATGAGCATTCACATATGTCACATCTGCCGGTGAAAGGCCAGCGTTCCTAAGGGCTGCAGACATGCATCTATAAACACAACAAACACAAGCAAAATAATTGTAGACCTTGGGTAAGAATTTAGGTTGGCTACAAGTGTGCACTAAGAAGGTTAACCCATTATAAATGTGTTCATTATAACATAATTTGACACCTCTTAAACTGTTTAAAATGAATTAAACAAAAATATAGTAAATGTTCTGAATGTCACAAGAAAGTGGGCACATTTCTGCATGTTTTGTTCATGTTCACAAATGTGTGGGATGTTAGGGCACAAATTTCTTGTGCCACTAGCTGACTAAAACAGTTTGTGTTGGCTGTAACAAGTTTTAATGTAGCAGCTAGGATTACTCAGTGCAGCATATAAAGAGATATTTGGACACCTGGGTTGTTCTATTGCTGTTCTATGTCTTTTTTCTTTTTGTGTAGCATCTTCTGTTTCGTTTTTTGTTTGGATTTTTATATTACTTAGTTCAGTTAAATACAAAATTTGTACTGCCTGTATTCATTAAAGTAAAACAGGTAAAAACTTAAATTAAAAAAAGCAATTATTTTGAGTAGAGCACAAATAAAAAAGCATGATTGTGTGTGAAGTAGATTCATTTTTGTCTTCTTTCCTATTTTTGTGACATGTGACCTCTCTGACTGATCATACTTTGTCAACCAGACTGAAACAACTAATTAAATAAATGAAATAAATGATTACATTTTTGCCATGATCACCTGAAAGCTCCATCTCCATCTGCAGTGGGTGCTGTGATGTGACTGGCATCCCCCGACAGTCCATAGCCCAGGACCTCGGCATAGATCCTGGCACCTCTTTTCATTGCATGGTCTAGCTCCTCTAGAAGTAGCACTGCTGCTCCTTCACCCATTACAAAACCTTCTCTCTCTGGGTGAAAGGGTCTTGATGCCTGTGTAGGGTTGTCATTCCATTTGGTAGCAAGGGCGCGTGCCCTGGCAAAGCCAGCCATTGACAGAGGGCCCACGCAGGATTCTGTTCCTCCTGTAACCATAACATCTGCATCCCCATGGGCAATAAACCTGGTGGCATCACCTACGGCATGCGCGCCTGTGGTGCATGCTGTGGACACTGCATGGTTGGGACCCTTAAGTTTGTGTTTGATACTTATGTGGCCAGCAGCCATGTTGACAAGGATGCGTGGCACAAAGAAGGGACTGACTTTATTATAGCCTTTTTCTTGGAAGGCAGCAGAGGTTCGAGCAATTTCATCTAGTGATACCATGCCCATGCCAACAGCCACCCCAGTATTAAGCTGTTCTTCTGGGGTGTTTGGGTACCATCCTGAGTCCTCCAGGGCCAGATGGGCAGCTCCGAGGGCCATTACAGTGGCTGGTGACATGCTGCTAATCTCCCCACGAGATGCAAACTTCTCCTCATGAAACTGACCCTTTTCATTTCCTCTGGGTACTAGTGCTGCCACTTTACAGGGAACTGTCTTGTACTCCTCTGAATCAAGAGCTACAATCCCACTCTGGCCTTTAATCAGGCGGTCCCAGGGTAGTGCAGTCCCTGTGCCCAGAGGACTCACCAATCCTATGCCTGTTATAACAACCCTCCTTTTGACCTTTCCAGAGCTTTGGTGTCTGGAGTCTTGGTTAGGATAAATAGAGACACACTTTTGAAAAAGTGCCCTTATATTCTGTGGTCTCAGCTGAAGTTTTGTCCAACAGGATAGTGACAGTGCAGACATGCTGTAATCTCTGTCAGACTTCACGCAGCTAGTTTCTAGCTTTGTTGAATTCCCTTTTATATACGGGTGATGAATGTATAAAACCAAAGGTGAAAATCAAGATGCAACTGAGCATAAATTTGTAACTTACTTGGCCGAGCACAAATTCAGACTTAGCTGTCATTTGTTACAAGATTCGTGACACGAAAAGGACGACTCCATCCCGAAATTTGCTTTTGGCTATTTTAGGTAACACTTCTGAATGCCAGAATCGTTGCTCGTAACCTATAAACAGTAAACTAAAAATTTAGTCAAACGGAGGGAGCAAAAATATACATAATAAGGTTTTATGAAGCACAATTAGTTCGAATTACAATTAGCTAACGTTGTATACAATATTTTTAGCTGCAGATACGTATTCAGGCGTTGATGAGGCAGCCACACTGGGGACCCAAGCCTCCACTAGCCATAATTGCACTGTTAGCATTAACTTCGCAGTCTTCCCCTGCCGTGACAGGATTTGTAGTGTGTACAAGAAAAACAGTATGGCTATGTCACCAGCAGTCACAGCGTTGTGTGAAAATTCAAATGAGGTCTTTCTAGACGCCGCAAAGTTGTTACTAACATATGCGGACAACATTTTAAGGTAAGATTGAAGCCCACACGACGCAACATACGTGTTAGCTA
Organism: Acanthurus tennentii; assembly: GCA_029783805.1. Lineage (NCBI taxonomy): Eukaryota > Metazoa > Chordata > Actinopteri > Acanthuriformes > Acanthuridae > Acanthurus > Acanthurus tennentii. The sequence goes on along the minus strand of JAPZDZ010000008.1, from coordinate 20,179,226 downwards.
ACCTAATTGTTTTACCTAAAACGTGAAACTCAGTAATAAATTATTGTTTTTTAGCAGTCTGACCACCCGTAGAGCTAATCTAGTATTTGAGTCTCTACATAAGCCGTTCATTTTATCAGCAGTTTCAAAACAAATTGTTAAAGGCGTAACATGCACAATTGTCTAAAAAGTAGTGTGTTTACATAGTCTTGGACCTAGCAGAAGTTTGATGTGGTGTCCTCATCTGCAGATACTTTTTTCGACGTGACGTTTATTTTTCTGATGTTCTTATTTTGCTGTGTTCTGGGTGTCAGCCTTTGGGCAATGGTATGTAGAGCTTGAGGCCGGGTAAAAGTTAATGTGTGATTCTTTGATTAGGGTAAACATTAGCAAAGTGGAATACTCAAGAAATATGCATTAAGGAAAATGCCCACTGTGTGTGCAAGTAGTAAATTAAAGTAATATTTTAGTGCCATGGCACCAGTTAATCTAATGACCATTTTGATATATCTATGTCTATGTTTGTGTTTATTTATGCAGGCGTAACTCATCGGTTCATACACATTTATATCACTATTTTGAAACAGAGGAAATAAAGTCCTGAGAAGTCTTTCTTTTTATTAAAGCTTTGCTTCCTGGCATGATGCCACCTCCCAACAGGTATCCCAATGAGGAAAAGTACAGGTCAATTCGCATTGGCAATCCTACTTTCTCCACCAAGCTGTTGCCCATCAAAGGTGCAGTGGAATGCCTCTTTGAAATGGGGTTTGAGGAGGTAACTAATGTGTATGTAGGATTGTTAAAACATGAAGTTAAAGCCAGTATTAATATTGTGCCACTCATGTCTTTGCCTAGAATATATTGTTCATCTGTCATCTGACTGTGAGTTAGTATTATAACCTCCTGCACTTCTTTTCAGGCTGAAACCCACCTGGTGTTCCCAAAGTCTGCATCAGTGGATCAGCTGAAACTCATCAGGGAATCGATAGCAGCAGAGCGGGATCAGAGGCTGGGTGGAGGACAGCCCATCCTACCCACTGCTCAGGCAACAAGGGCCTCAGCCTCAGCCATAGCACCAGAGAGTTCTGCTGCTGCTGCTGCCTCGAGCCAACCAGTTTTACCTTCACCACCACAGCCATCATCCCTGGTAAAGAAGTGTACATCTTCAGTACACTTTTTTTTAACTTTCTTTTGGGCAAATGTTGTGTGTGTATATGTGTGTATATAATGTATGCAACATTTATAATGTGGCCATGGTTAGTTAGAACAGCACATTAAAAAAAGGATTTGTGGTCTGGTTTTAGTTTAAGTTGCTAATTATAAAATAATATGTGGTAAGAAGTGGCTAGATTGACGTAAAACATTTGGTTTGAAATCAAGGAGTTTAGTCATCTTTTTAATTCATCAGGGACTGTAAGAAAACAATTAGGTTGGGAGGGGGTGTCAACAGTAGCAAGGTTGTGTGCTTTTCTTTTTGCTAAAGAGAGGGTCTTTTAATTATTTAATATTATTCCAGATGATGGCTGTAGTGTGTTGTGATATGGAACTTTTGAATATATGGTATATTTACTTGAAAGAATTGGTGTCATGCAGTACATATATGTTGTGACAGTCAGACACCTGATTTCATGCATGCACATCAGCCAAAAGCATAATCTGACCTAATTCATAATAATAATGTTCTCTGGACATGGTTTACACATTCAGTTACTCCACATTTTTTAAAAAGTTTGTTACATCATTCAACCCCTCCACCCCACCCAAGCATTGTCATTTTCATTAATCATATCTGAAGAATCTATACCTCCTTCATTAAAGTCACTCTGTCTGTACTTATTGTTGTGTTTGTTAACTAGCAATCTGGATCTTTTTTCTTGACTCTATCAGGAGAGCAGTATGAGCTTCTTTGTGACTCTCCAGTCAAACTTCCAACATGTGATGTTGTATGAAAACTCGGAGCTACAGCAAAAAGCTAGGAGCGTCATCCCTCACCAGCAGCTGTCCTCTGCTGCTGAGCACAAGCTGAAAGATGCAAAAGAGGCTGATAAGGGTAAAGTCATCCCACTTATTTAAAAAAAAAATGATTGTACGTCTGTACCATACTGTATCTATTCCTTTGAACACTGCCTTAGAACGACAAACTGACTTGCCTTCCTGTATGTAGAATGTAAACTTGGAATAGAAGACTTCCTGGTGCTGGAGCTACTCAGGTGGTTCAAACAAGACTTCTTCTCCTGGGTGGACTGTCTGTCCTGCAGCCGCTGTGGAGGCCCAACACAAAACGCTGGCTCCCTCAGTCCAACCAGCGATGACCTCCGTTGGGGAGCCCAGCGAGTGGAGAACCACTACTGTCAGAGCTGCCGGCTTTCTACCAGATTCCCCAGGTTTGTGTCTATCTGTGTAACAATTTAACATTTTGACTAATTCTTATTACTGCAGTAGTGGGATTTGGAGGTGATGATTCTTTTAATTTTTTTTTTTTTCCAGAAAATGTTTGGTAAGTTTTATGTGCTGATTTTTTTTTTCAGTGCTATGCATTTTATGTGTGAGTCATTGACTTTTATTTTTGCCAACAGTCATAAAGATTATTGATAATTGTGACTTTGGAGAATTACACTTTGCTTTTATTGATGTAAATGCTTTTTTTCTTTGTTATGCATAACAGGTATAACAATCCTGAAAAGCTTCTTGAAACCAGGAGGGGGCGCTGTGGGGAATGGGCCAACTGTTTCACTTTGTGCTGCAGAGCCATGGGTCTTGAGGCCAGATACATCTGGGACAGTACAGGTATGACCTTGACTAACAATGTTGCTTTTGCTTTTTTAGCAGAGAAAAGCAGCATATTTCTTTTAAGCCTTTGTTTGATATAATTAAAGGAAATGTTGAGTAGGAGGCCTGAACACTAGTAAGTGTTTTTACTTTGACAAAGAAATGTCTACTCAGGGTACAATCAATATCTTTTCCAAGACTCTAACCATATATCCCAGTCTTCATGGTCCCAATTCTGCAAATTAAGTTTAATTTGTCATTTAGTTGGTTCAGTTATCACTAGGGATGGTCCGATCGGATCCACTTGATCGGTATGGAGTCCGATCCAGGCCAAAATGACTGGATCGGGTATTGGATTTTTTTTATTAGAACACGTCCGATCCGATCCATAAACCCAAAATATCTCATATATCCTCAACTTCACTTTGCATGACATGCCGTAACACAGACGAGCTGTCGCCATGGTTACCATGTGCC